>JAOUQT010170912.1:0-18305 GCA_025769995.1 Xyliphius kryptos
AACGTTCTCCTCCACCAGCATCACGTAGTGACCTGGTCACTATCCTGCAAGAAGAACGGCTTCAAATCCCTCTGACCGCTGTGCAGGACTTGTAGAGGTCAGAGACGTGCTATTCGTTGTTCCTGGTCATTGAAGCATTAACAGTCTGCTCAACAATACGCTGACAACATGAATAATTCTGGAGTTTATGGCGGCGAGAAACAGGACGGTCGACGTTATACTGTGGAAGAGGTCAGTTATGCGGCCTATGCTACGCTGCGGGTTCTCTGGTGCATTGATACTGGTGCAGCGACCATCAAGAGACGCCTCCATCAAGAAATAAATAACGAGCAACTCGAAATGTCTCTAAATCGCAGGGTGCCATTTTCTTGCAGGGTTCAAGCTGCACAAATCAGATTTGACTGTAATGAGGACAGTGGGAGAAAATAGTGGGATTTTTTACATTCGCACTTGCCTCCTCTGCTTTGCAAAACTGCTGCACCCACACATCTCCTCACAGAAGTGCCAGGAAGAACTCACAAACTGCTAGCGCCGCCGTGCAGCTGGCCCATTTTCCTCTGCTTTTCCGGATCATCACAGCTTTCTAGAGGTGATCGTCGTCCTCCAGAGGACGTGGGCTTCTAGGATTTGCAGTAGTGGACCATATTACTGATATAAACGAGAGCATCGTCAAACCAACCACAAATCAACCAGGCAAAACAAACACAATTTTAGAGGAGACGTATTGAGCGGTGAAGTTTATTGCACCAGACTTGGTTTATTAAAAACCTGAGTGATGTGTGTTTGTTTTAGGACTAAAAAAAACCTCTACAGAATATACAGCCTTAATAAAAGTTAATACCTGGTCTGAGGTTCTGATTATCAGGGAACAGAGTAATGACTTATGTAGAGAAGCAGATGGACTACAGTCTGTGGAAGTTCAGTAAAATCTACGGGTCAGTAGAATCTACGTCGATTCTCAACGGGTCAGTCGGCTTGTAATTTCAATTTTTTGTAAATGTTTAAAAATAAAAAAATATTTGAAAAAAATGACTGTACTCTTCTTTTAACTTAGGGAGAAAAAACAAGAGAGGCATGCGTCAGACACTTGTTGCCATAGTAACCACTATTAATATGCCGGTTACCATACTCTGTAAATTTGTAATGTTTGGAGGCGGGCGGCACGGTGGCTTAGTAGATAGCATGTTCGCCTCTCAGCGCTGGGGGTTTTCCGGTTCGATTCCCGAACTGGGTGGAGATTCCATGTCCTCCCTCTGTCAGCATGGGTTTCATCCGGGTTCTTCGGTTTCCTCCCACAGTCCAAATACATGTATTCCAGGTAAACTGAATGCTCTAAATTGCCCTGTATAGTGTGTGTGTGTGAGCCCAGGGATGGATTGGCGTCCTGTCCTGGGTGTATCTGCCCAGCGCCTGAGATGTTCTTCCCTGGAAGGGAATGAGGAACTCCACCGTGACCCTAGTAGAGGAATAAGTGTAAGATAATGGATGGATGGATGTTTGGAGGCAAAATAACGACATGCCTCGATATAGATCAGGTTCAGAACCCCTGATCTATATGATCAATGGAGCTGATAACAGACAATACGGGTAGAAATCAGGGATGTGTGTTTGTATATATACCTATATACTGTAAAGATATAGATAAGAAATAAAACTTGATAACTGACCAATATGGTTGTTTTACTGAAAAATATGAATGAAGTGAGAGAGGAAACGTGGCGTAAACTGGATTTTACTGATCTGAAAATTCACAAAACGTTTTTTTATTGCCGTATCGGTGCCTTAACGTAATTAAATCATCTAAAGTCTTCCACCGCTGGAGAGAACTAATGTCTGTAAGTGCTTCCACAACAGTGTTGTGATGGCAAACTTGGCAAGCAAGAGGCCAGTGAAAAGTGTCACATTAAAGCTCCTTTAGAAGAATTGCAGGCGAGGTGATTCATCACAGGGAGGGGCAGACGCATGTCCAAACAAAATCAGCCTACCATCTATCCTTCAGAGCCAAATTCCCACAGCTGTGTGCAGCTCTCCACCCGACTTCTGAACCCCACCATCACCAGATTAAATCAGTCCTGTAGCGAACGCTCACACAGCGCTCCCCTCCTCAGCTGAATGTTACCTGCTGCTGTTCTGAAACAGAGTCGTAACATTTCTGTTATTCATAGTGCAGCGTGTTTCAAACCCTGGAGGATATGACTTTGTACAGTGATGAATGGAGGGATGGCAGCTGCAGAAGGGGAAGTTTGGAAGTAAATATAACTGATATACACAAACTTTTATCTATATGTTTGTAATGTGTTGCGAGCAAGATGTGTACATGGGGGGGGTTCCCAATGCAAATACACGCAGAACAGGGCGCCTGTTCTAAAACACTGTTCTAAAACATTTCTGATTGTCACAAATACCTTTATTTTTCAAATGGCAGCGTAACCAAATAGAAGCCGTGAACAACACTAAAGACATTCTTTCATATCTGAAGACATTGAACAAACTGTACAAAATAACTTAAATTTAAGAAATTTAAATATAAAGTCAAGCAGCTCCTCGGTCACGGTCAAGTTGTGTCAGATGCATCGGTGCGTTTATCGCAGGCTAATGAGAAATAACCAAAATCCACTCCTCTGCCTCTGAATATCTGACGATATGGTCTCAGTTTTCAGAGGCACAAAGCAGGCAGACAGAATCGTGGCCCCTGGGCCAAATTCAAACACCGGGCTTGTCGTTTGTTAATGACGGACTCTTAAGCTCTGTCAGAATAAATCCTTTTTTAATGTAATTCCGACTTTTACCACATGATCTGACTTTGGACATGCCTGAGCCGAAGCAGAGCGAGACTCTGAGAGCGAGGGGAGAGCGTTCCCGGCAGCAGAACACAGAACTCACGCAGCCGGCTGAGACCCGACCCATGTTCCACGTGCCAGCCGAAAGACGGAAGGATGCTCGCGACAGGGACAGATGCATCAAACGTATTGATGCACTGTGAAGACATCCAAAAGAGGAAGACGATTCAGTCACTTTATCGCTGCTGTAAAACATCAAGCTACATGCAAACAATTTTGGGAAGGCCCTTTTTTGTTGCAGCATTACCAAAAGATTCCATAAAGGCATTGAGTGAGTTTGGTGTAAATGTGAACTTTTTGGTTCCATTATGGAGCTAAAGGTAAAGCGTTACCTTCACTTTCACTTAAAATTAATGTGTACAATGAGAAGGTTCCAGGTCACGTGATCACGCTGTAAATCCTAAGCAATCCGATCTTCAAAGTCAACAAAAACAGAGGATCCACTGTATTCTTGTTTAAAAGCTGTCCTCGACCCACCCAGAACACGTCCGGGACCCACATTTTGGTGGCAACCCACCATTTGAGAAACTCTGCCGACTGGTATATCACTATTTATAGGACCTTGTTTTAGGTCCCTGCAGTGAAAGACCATTAGTCTGAACCAGGAACCTTGTGCTCCATATACCCTGAGAGCAGTCCTTCCACATCCACAAGGCAATTAATATGACAGCAAAATCCTGGAGTGCTTCAGCCCACACATGGGAGAATGAGGTAACCAGAATCAGTCAGACAGTCGCAGTCAGTGGCAGTAAGCAACTCCCGAAACGTAGTCTCTGATCAGAACAAGCAAGTGTGATATGTTATTGGTGTGGAAGCCAAACTGCAGTGAAACGATGCTGATGCAACATCAATCCAACAGTTACGTTTTCATGAAGACGGAGCGGAAGGAGCTTAAATCAGGACAGAAATATTATTGGAGGATGAGCTGGCAGTCTGAAATGACATCAGCTCCTCTTTAATACTTGTGCTAATGGATCTAGGGGTCTATATCCTAAAATAAAAACAAATTACTCTGGATGTTGACCAAGTTTAAATGTTCACCCCGTTCCAATTTACTGTCAGAACGCTCTGGAGACCGAGCTCGTCATGAGCTGGAAGAGCAGGATTAATACATAAACCCATTTAAAGCCAAAGGTCTAATGAGCGAGAGATAGAGCGCGAGTGGAGACGAGGGTGGTGGTTGGGGGGTGGTTAATAAATGGGTTGATTAGGAAGAATGGATTAGCAGATATTTATGGATACATATTCAGGTCTGGATTTCTAAAGCAGGAGTCAGATCTGTTTTGAGGTCATTTTTGTTGGATTCGGTGCAGGTACCTCAGGAGGTGGAATGAGGTTTTCAGATCAGATTTATCCAAAGTCTCAGCGTTTCCTCAGGCTGGACATTATTAATTATATAATATGAAATGGAAATAACCAACTCTCATGCTTGTCGTTCTCCCCCACCCTGCTAATCATGACTAAACGGGTCTCCTTGCTCAATGATTTGGTTGTTGCACTTCATTGCTTCTAATTACTGCAGTGTATGCAGCCGATAATCCCCGAGAAAAGCGGATAATTACAGCACCCCACAGTTCAGGCTCAGTCTCAGGAGACCCATTCAGACTGAGTGTGTGCAGCCTGCACCCAAAAGATGAGACCCCTATGGTCGGCCTTCATTCATCACGGTTTATAACAGTGACCTGTGCAAACCAGAGTATTATACTCTCACCAGTTCCTGATCTGATCCTGGGTTTCTAATATAGAAGTTCAGCCAATACAGAGTCCGGAGCTGCACCGCTCATGAAGTTTGACAGTCCGTGCATCAAACCTGATCTCCATCATATCACACCTGTAGTTCTCCTTACTCCCTAACTAACTCAAGAGCTGCTTGGTATTACCAAAACCGCAATCATTTTTGAATGAATGGCGTTTGGAGTTAATATATTTCAAATGAACGTTTTGTTATAAAGTGAGGTTTGGGGCGATTAAAAACCTTAAATGAATATAGCGCGCGTTGTGACTACGGTGTCCAAGCACTTGCTTTCTTACGCAAATTTATCAGCAGCTACACCTAAGACATGATAAGAAAAGACAGAGTCCAGTTTCAGCTTTGTAGGTACTCGCGAAGACCCTGATCCAGCCGAGGTGTTGCATTCGATGGCGATTGCGAAACAATCAAATCGAAGAAAAAGCGAGAACTGTGGCAAGGCACAGATCTGGCCAAGGTTACAAAATAAATCTGCAGCACTCAAGGTTTCTAATAGCACAGAGACCTCCATAATCCTTGAAGGTTATGAGTTTGGGACGATCAGAACTCTTCCAAGATCTGGCCAAACTGAACAATCGTGAGAGAAGAGCCTTGCTGAGAGAGGTGAAGAAGAACCCAAAGATCACGGAGGCTGAGATCCAGAGATGCAGTAGGGAGATGGGAAAAGGTTCCTTTAAGTCAACTATTACTGCAGCCCTCCTGCAGTCGGGGCTTTATGGCAGAGTGGACCACGCAGGGTGGGCAGCCCTGGACATAGCGCCCAAGGAGCAATTGGGGTTAGGTGTCTTGCCCAAGGCCACGTCAGCCATACTACTTTGTGAAACCGGGAATTGAACCGGGGACCTTCAGGACACAAGACTGGTTCCTTAACCACAAACCCACAACTGACATTAAAAGCTCATGGAGAACACACACTCTCTCTCTTTCTCTTGCTCTCTTTACAACTCCACTCCCCACCATCTCTGTTGTTTGTTGGTACATGGATGACGGTTCTCCATCTGTAATTGTATCTCTCCGTGTCGGTCCGCGGTGTGACAGACGTGCTCTCCTCTGATGTACACACCTCCTCACTGCAAAAGTGGTTTGTTCAAATGTCACCATCTGTGATCTCCTCCGGATCTTTATGAAGAATTCGAATAAATGCCACTCCTTCGGGCCACCAGAGAGACGATGCCAATCACCCACCCAACGCCGTGTCGCCCCACACACCAGGAGGATGAACAGTTCAAACTCCTCAGCCAGCAGGAGAGGTTTACCGGCTTTGAACGAGCTGCCGTCGCTGGCTCACGGCCATGAACGTTTCACAACGCCAAACTGCAGGGTTTACACGCCAGAAGAAGTGAAGAGAGAGAATAAGTAAGGAAAAAAACACCTGTGCAAAAATGTCTTATGTTTATCAGCCGCAATCGCGCGCTGAAGGTCCGCTAGCAAAAAGAGTTCCCCTCTGCATGGAAATGTTAATGGTATATAAACCAGAGGTGGGTTTGGCATTAAAGGACCCGAGCCAAGAAAAGTTACTCTATCCATCGGAGAAGTATTTAAGGCGACAGATGGTTCGAGATACAAACGATATATAAATTTACTGATTCAAAAGTTGTTGAGAAGGTAACAGTGAACAAGGTGCCAGACCCCAACCAGGAGAACCTGAGGGCTGCTTCAGGAAGGGATTCAGGATAAAACAGCGCCTTCATCCCTTTTTGTGGCGTTTCCTAAAGGTACACAGCCGAACGTACACGTTTCTCCATCTATTGCATAACTTTCGTTTCGGTGCTTAAATCTGATTGGCTGTTTGTCCAACCGTGGCCATCTGGGCGCTTCGTATCACATTCGGCACATTCGTATCAGTGCATGATGTATATTATTTTACCAATGTTTTTTATAAACTGCTATCTATAATTGAAAATTTTTGAGTCTTTAAAGCCGGAATCCTGTTACTCAGGCAAGCGCACTGTTAGCTATTTGGCGACTATGTCACTGTATTTAGTGACTCTTACGACCTTCCAGCAAATCATCTTTTTAAAAATTGCAACTAACGACAAATCTAGCGACATTTTCTGGTGTTATTAGAGACTTTTGGAGACACACATGTTCTTTTGTTTCTGTCTTTGAGCCCAGTTTCACAACACTTTTAGCGCTGAGACAGACCCACATCGCCCCACGTCCTAACTGCAACTGAACGGCGCATGCCTGATGTGGCCACTGACCCCGCCACCCAATTGCAGAGCGGGATGAAAATCTAAATGCATTTATCTTACACAGTGTCAAACACTCCTCTCGTCCACGGTGTGTGTAAAAACATCTAGCTAGATAACTAAAAATTTTGTAATTTACATTAAAAAAAATAATGTAATGTGGGTCTAGACAAGGCATTACACAAAAATCTACTTTATTTAAAGCTCATTTGTAGTTCCAACATATTTAGTGTGGTACCTCTTTTTTTTTTTTTTTATTCCTTTAACACGCAAACAGATCATTATGGAATTTGGAGGCACATCAACGTCATTTAACGACTTCCAGCAACTTTAGGGACAGCAAGCAGCTACTTTTCCTGCAGAGGAGATGGAAACAGTGGTCAAGTGCTCATTTTCAAAACCCTGAAAGACCAGTTTAAGAATTTTGTTTTTAATAAATGCATTTATGAATCAAACCTTGTTTTGATTTTTATTTTCGTGTGTTTGTAACCATTTTATTGAAGCAATAAGACACTTGTGGTTGTGTATTATTGTAAATAAATCACGGGGAAAAGGTGTAACTGTACTTTGCTAGGTGTCAGACCTAATAACACCTCTTTCCTGTGCTTTATTCACAATAATTCTGCACTTTCGTAATTGCGTTTATAAATCACTGGCTCTGAGGTGATAAGAGACGCTCCACACAAAACTGACTGTACCATGTCTTCAGTCACCTGGTCATTTGGGGGACACTATTATCTAAAGCGACATCCCACTTAATACTTGGGATCAGAACACCGGGGTACAAACAGAATCCATGGAGGATTAAGAGTCTTGCTTAAGGACCCACAATGGTAGCTTTAGTGGACCTGGGATTTGAACCCTGAACCCTTAGATTGCCAGCCTAACTGAGCTACCCCACCACATGTAGTCCATGTACTGTTTCAATGGCCATGAGAAATGGTTTCTTCTCGCAGGCCTTCCTGTAAGTGAGATACAAATTTGTTGTCGCCGTTTCTAAAGACTTGATTAACAGAAACTGTTGTTCTGCCCTCGATTGATTTCATTCTTCTGCTGTCTGACTCTCACACTGTGCCATCGCGCACCACATGGTCAGCCCTGAATAAACATTAATCCCCCCCTTGTCTTTAAAGACAGTGTGGGAGTGGATTTCCAAAGCTTGAGCCTGATTACACTCAGATCTCACTCTGGAGAACCAACACGACACAAAGAATTCGGAGGCACAACGACGATTACAAAGTACATTCAGGAACTGAAGCTAAATGACTGCTATAGGAAAAATCATGTTTAATTGTTGTGTGTGATGATTTAACCACACAGCTGTTGATTACTCTGAAACGCCATCTGTGTCCTCCTCCAGCACCCCAACCGCCTGCCCGTCCTCCCTCACCTCAGCCATAAATAGGGTTACCAACGGTCCCATAAAATACAAAATCGGCCCGTATTGAAGCGATTTGTTCCGTATTTTTAACAATGTCCAATAAACATGTCTGTTACACAAAATTAACGCTGGTCTCTGCTTTTCCAAACAATTGTGGCACCCAATTCTGTGACCATCGAATTCAGGATGGATGGATGGATGGATACACTATATTGCCCAAAGTATTTGCTCACCCATCCAAATGATCAGAATCAGGTGTTCCAATCACTTCCATGGCCACAGGTGTGTAAAATCAAGCAGTTAGGCATGCAGACTGTTTTTACAAACATTTGTGATTGAACGGCTCGCTCTCAGGAGCTCGGGCCACCTGGGCAACAAATCCAGTCGTGAAATTTCTTCTCTCCTAAATATTCCACAGTTGAATGTCAGCTGGATTACAAGGAAATTGAAGTGTTTAGGAACAACAGAAACTCCGCCACCAAGTGGTAGGCCACGTAAACTGACAGCGCAGGGTCAGCGGATGCTGATGCACATGGTGAGCTTTACGGAATGGGTTTCCATGGTTTCATACATCACCAGGTGCAATTCAAAGCGTCGGATGCAGTGGTGTAAAGCACACCGCCACTGGACTCTAGAGCTGTGGAGACGCGTTCTCTATAGTGACAAATCGCGCTTCTCCATCTGGCAATCTGATGGACGAGTCTCGATTTGGCGGTTGCCAGGAGAACCCTACTTTTGTCTGACTGCATTGTGCCAAGTGTAAAGTTTGGTGGAGGGGGGATTATGATGTGGGGATGTTTTTCAGGAGCTGGACTTGGCCCCTTAGTTCCAGTTAAAGGAATTGCTTTCTTGCGACAACCATATCCATAAACCTTCTCTTTGGCCTTCCTCTCCTCCTCCTGCCTGGTGGTTCCATCATAAACCTCATCCCTAATTTCTAATCACGCTCTGGTCGCTCCCAGTACCGTCATTTCTGCCTCCACCTTCCAATTCTGCCATTTGGTTGGTGGAACTTGATGTGTCCACTGAAAATCCCAATCGCTTCCAGCCAAGAAAACACTTCTGCAGGTTGCAACCTTATTTTATAATTCCATCACAGCGGACATCAGTACATCCAAGTCCTCAACCGTCTTAATTACAATGATGCATCATGATGCGGCCACTTTTCGTCCTTTTCTAAAACACTGGTTGTCCACCATCATTAGCATCATGACGGTCACGCAAACCATCGAAATCTCTTCTAATATAATCTCTCAGCTTTTAGCCACAACTACACAATAAGAGTATAAAGAATACCACTGAAATCACTGCACTGCACTCTGCATCAACAAACATCCACAATGTCAGCTTGTCTCTAAAATGATCTCATTTGAGAAAAACGATTATAAGACCCGTCCCTTTATATATTCATGAACTCTTGAACCAATGTCTTGGCAGTGTGAGCAAAAATGACGTTAAAATGGATTTAAGGTCTTTAAATAGCAGGCAGACATTCATTCACTGACCGTCACCGGGGTTTTAATCAGACGGAGCAGATTGTCCCCAAAATCTGGCTGAAGGTTACGGCAAAAATATTAGCTTTAAAGTTTATTTGATTTCCGAATGTCTTTTAACATAAAATTAACACCTTTTAAATAATAAACAGGATCAAACGGAAAGCTGTGAAGGGTTTTAATGGGCTAAACGATTAATCAGGAGTAAATAAAATAGAATTTTCTGATCTCAGATGAGGACCCCCCACAGAGCAGGTGTTATTTGGTTGGGGGGGGGGGGTCGATGTGTTTGTGGAGTGTGGGGATCAGATACTGCAGTGCTGCTGGAGTTTCTAAACACATAGTCCTTTAACACGTAATGTCCAGCAACCTGTAGGTGGCGCACTATGAGCACTGATGAAGGATAAGAGGATGACTAACACAAACAGTGGGCAGCAGATGACCTAGGGTCATTGATTTAATATCTATGATGAATAAAAGATGGTACAATAAAAGTAGTTTGTTAGTATATATTGCAGCACCGAACAAATGGAGGTTCAGGTCTCAGAAACATATTCTTAGTTCATATAATTTTCTACTCATTTTCTTGTTAGAACCAATAAAAAGCTTTATATTTCACAGTATTGGGTTTGGCTTTTATTTATTTTGGACTTTACATCAGAAGGTGAAGTGCAGATCGTGACGGCGCGTCTTTAAAAGCCAGACTGACGGCGACCTTGACGTGATGGAAAACTCGCACAGGAACTTGCTCAGCGTTGATAAATGGACAAGGCTGGTGTTCACCTGGCAGCGCCAAGCACAATACGTTATATTCGTCAGCGATTGATTACCTGGCTTAGGTATGTAGAAAAGAAAAATGAGCCGCGGCGTTGGTTCACTGAGGGATGAACAGCGGACCTCTGGGTGAACAGGCTCATAAATATGGAGCTGCGTGGTCTTAAGCTTATACTGGTTCTGCGTTGCGTTCTTTTCCGCTGCTCTGTCACGTAGCTCTTGTGCGCCTTCATTAACACCGAGCTTGTTATTGTAGCCTGCAGTCATCCTGCAATCTCTCGCTCTCTCACTCTGCATGTCTGAGCCGAATGATGGAGTGAAGAAGCTGACATCTGGGATTAAAATCGATTTCAGCCTCGCAGCCGGACGAGCGCGCGGAATTTCTTCTCACAGTACTTTTTCAACACAACCACAACGCTTAACAAAAGCAGGACTCAAGGACAAACAGAAGAAGTACCTCTCTGTGCTGCAGTGTTGGGAGGGGGCCCGGTGCCCGTGGTTTTAGGTAGAAGCTCAACAGCCCCGAGTCAGGGGGTTGAAACAACGGGCACCGTGCAGGACAGCACAAACGGCCACTTTATTAGGTTCTTGTAGTATGGGGCTCTTATAGGGGACGGTTCCATATTTTATATAATTTACATAAACAGAATTTAATAAAACCTCGTGCTTATGGCCTCTCTCTCTCTCTCTCACACACACACACGCACACACACACACACACACACACAAACACAAAATGTTAATCATCCCTTTCACAGTTATACAAATATTCTTCAGCGAGCAGGTATGAGAGGGTGTGACATTATTGGGAATAAATCACGGGAAAGAGGTGTTGTCAGGGATGAGGCACAGCGCAGTACAGTTATACCTGGTTCCCGTGATTTATTCACAATACTCTACAACCTCGGGCGCCTTATTGCCCTTATAAACCGGTTACAAACCGTTTAAACTATTCATATTTTATAATTGTTTGTAAGGCGTCCTGCAGAGTCCTGCTGTCTGGTTGGTGTAAATAAGTGACTGAGGTGGCAGATGTGATGCGTGCAGATGTGAGTATAGACAGCCACCGCTCACTGGCTTTAGTGATGATGCAGTGCGACTGGACGTGACCATCAACAATACAGAAGAGTTACAATTTTTAACTTCTTTTCCAGAACATACAGGCTGGAGCCTATCCCAGCAGGGGGAAAAATAAGGAGACAATCTTGACACATTGCCCACCCAGACAAAAACATGGATCATAGAGTGCAAAGTGGACTCTAGGAGTTTATCAATATACTCATAAGAGAAGAACATGCTCAACTCCAGACAAAAACACCTGTTCCAGAATGTAAAACTAGGACTTTCCTGCTGCGAGTAATTCAATGACTCTCGAATGAAAAAAATGATGATTTAAAAACAGGTAATAGGATCATCTGCCCCCTATAGAGTGTGGAGATTAATGCATGAGCGTTAATGCCACGCAACAATCCTGTTAAGCTCAGTGCAACTGATTAAAGACACGGAACACGAAACAAATCAAAGCCAGATCACATCTGAAACATCGATGACATTTAACATCCTGCTTCCCAATTACATCTCTCTCTCTGTAAGCATCTGATTTTCACACTCGTTTACTTTCTCCATCAGAACCGGTTCCTGGCGCTCTCATCCCCAGACGAGCGTTAGCAGCCATGTTCCTGCCTGACCCCACATCCTCTGCCACTTACTGCTACTAATTAAACCGTGCTCCCTCGCTGGGAGAGAGCGAACGCAGCAATGATGCAGTCGATGTTCCTTCACTTTGTCTCCTTCAATAAACCGCTCCGTGGTCAATCCTGAGACCGAGCGGGCTGAGAGGTTTGGTCTTCTCAAACAACGATATAATCAGGTTGCTCAGATAAGCGTGAAACCGGGCGCGCTGCATTTTAATGGATTCTGGAGGAATGTGCTTCATATTGGCCTAATGCTCTGCCACTCTGCCAGGCAGTCTGCACCTCTGACTTCTACGCAACCCCGGTTCCCGGCCAGAGAACTTGGACTGTGTGGGTCCAGCTGCAAGCTGCGGGAAAAAGCTGAGGATATTAAACCGCAGTAAGAAAGTGCAGCCAGGAGCAAAATGCAGAACGCATAAACAACGCAGCGCAGCATGAATCAACAACATGGCTTCAGAATACATGTTTCAGGCTAAATTACTGCAAGTGGTATTTAGAAACGTAAAAATGATAATGCTTTACTTATTATTTACAGGACCGTTGGGTCATGGGTTACAGTTCTGGACTATGGACCCAGAAAAAAGGTAATCTGACATCAAGTGCCTCTGCTGGTCAAATTTGGAACTCGGTGGCTGAAAAAAAATATCAAAACATAAGAAAATGTGTCACATATTAACCTCCTTATGTGACTCAGCCTTTTCCCCACATGAAAATAATGACCAGATATCGGTCCTTCCTCACTGATGATCATTTAAAGCCTGCTTGTGAATTGGCATCAGCAGCTACTGTTCAGACTCCTTCCACCTGGCTGACAGCATTGAGTGCAGATTAGAATAATAGTGTTGTTTTTTTAATGGATTGCCCCGTGTTGTAATCATATTAACAGGTTTAAACATTAAAACTTAAAAAAAATATTAAATCAGGGTAGATCACACTGACCTGTCCACTGAAAAAAGTAGATCTCAGGTCAGAAATGTGTGGACACCCCTGCTCTAAAGTCAAAACTCCATTTAAAGGAGCTCGTTTAATTTATACAAATACAGGACCTGCGGTATATTTGGAACAGAGAACTTGGTCAACATGCTGCTCTGCCACCAACGCCAAGAGCAGTTCCTGAGTTGGCCCACTGTCATGTTGGCAGACTGCATTCCTCTGGCACGGACCAAATTCCTGCAGAAAAACATTTGTTTTAGGAATCCTACACACACGGTAATAATAATTCATTCATTCACTGATTATTTTACTCACGTTTCAGGCGAGGGGCAAATACACCCCCAGAATAGGGCACCAATATCCCTGGGTACTCGCTCTTACACACAGATTATAGGGGTTATTTAGAGCAGCCAATTTACCTTGAATCCATACCTTGAAACCAGAGAACCCGAAGGAAACCCAAGCAGACACGGGGTGGAACATGGAAACTCCACCCATCTGTATTTGAACCAGGAATCCCCAGTGCTGAAAGGTAAACGTGCTAACAACTAAGCCCCCGTGCCACCCCCTTAATCACTTTTGCAGTGTTCAACTTCCTTTTTAATCCGCCGCTTGCAAGTTGTTTGTACTTAGAAAACCAAGCTTGCCAAAATCGAAACACACACCTGCAGTAAAGCATGGTGGTGACAACATCATGGTGTGGTGATGTTTCTCCATTGTGGTGGCTGAGTAATTGTTTAGATTCAGCCATGTACGCAAAGTTTGGAGCTAAACATGAGACTCTCTGGAATGAAGGGACATGGTTTGATTTCGAGTCTGATGATGCTGCAGCAGTTGATGCTCACTGGGCAACCGAGTCACAGTCCTGACCCAAATCTGACAGTCTGTGAATGGATCAGTATATGAACCACAGAGTTTCAACGAAAGCAAAACAATTCAGCAAGAATAAAGGGAACATTCTAAGAATCCTGAGTCATCCTCATTTTTCGAACCATCATGAAACAAACAAATCAAAGCTCAAACCCTTCGATGGTCAAACATTACGGATCCAAATTGTGTTTGAAAATAAAGTCTGTAAAGTAAAATTAAAATTAAAAGTCTGTAAAGCGACGTCAGTAAGAATCCTGATGATTAAACTGGACAACACGAGACCCGATCGATCAGGTTGGCATGGGAAATGAACCCACTGAGGCGTAGCTCAACGTGCGTGACTGCAGGAGGACTCCACTGTGTGGGTATTAAAACGTTTAGACGACGATCATTTATTTACTTCAGTATCATCAGTGTGCACTCACACCGACTGCCTCATACACATTTTGGCCATTTAGAACATTTACAAAATCATTAATTCAGAAGGAAAAAGAGGAAAAGAGAAGCCTAAAGCAAACCCACTGAGAGAACATGCTAAACAGCCTGCATTACCTTGCTGACTGGACTTTTCTGCAAGCCAATAGACACAATAGCCGATGAGGTCTGGCACAAAAATGACTGCACTTCAGATAGCTTCCCCATGCAGATCCAAGGGAGAACATCTCGGGCGCTGTGCAGATACACCCAGGACGGGGCGCCCATCCATTGTTGGGCAACACACACACACACACACATCCACAAACACACACTATACTGGGCAATTTAGAGCATTCAATTTACCTGGAATCCATGTTTTTGGACTGTGGAAAAAAACCAGAAAACCCACACGGACATGGGGAGGACATGGAAACTCCAACCAGATCAGAATTAAAACCAGGAATCTCCATTAGTGAGAGGCAAACGTGCTAACCACTAAGCCACCGTGCCACCCTAGCACCAACGTCATTTCTGATTTTTTTAAAAGTATATTTACCACGAAGCCGACTGCGAAAAAGTGTTTATCATCAGGTTTCCATCTGGTAATCTATTCTAAACCAACAACAGAACCGCAGTCAACATCAGACACCAAATGCTGGGGTCTGCATACAGTCTTCGCATTATTTCTTTCTTTTTTTCATGCAGTTTCAACTGTCCAAGTGCTTTTAATCTGTGGTGCAAGGGAGCCATATTTTAAAAAAAGTAACGTGGCCCAGAATGATTACGATATCTGAGATGGGTCTCAAAATAATGGTTGCCAGTGTTTTAACAAAAACATTACTAAACACACTGTGCCAATCCACTGCGCACAAGTTATAAATGTTGATAAGCCCCAAAAGACATTTTTAAAATTTAAAAGTAGTCGGCATCAGGATTCCATCTGGTAATCTGTTGATCCAGATGTTAATCTAAACCAACAACATGAAGAGATACTGTACTTGCACACAAAGGAATTTGTCCTCCACATTTAACACACACTGTGTAGTGCGCACACGTCCCTGGAGTGCTGGGCAGCCCTGTATGCAGTGCCAAGAGCGCTATTGGGGTTAGGTGCCCTGCTCAGGGGGCACTTCAGCCAGTGCTTGATGGGCCCAGGAATCAAACCGGGGACCTTCAGGTCGCGAGAGTGGTTCCTTAACCACAGACTGCCCCAGAAAGACAGTCAACGACAGAAACCAAATCCTAGGGTCTGTGTTGTTTCCATTATTTATTTCTGTATTTCATGCAGTTGCATTGAGTTTAAACTCTAATCC
Source organism: Xyliphius kryptos (assembly GCA_025769995.1). Classification (NCBI taxonomy): domain Eukaryota; kingdom Metazoa; phylum Chordata; class Actinopteri; order Siluriformes; family Aspredinidae; genus Xyliphius; species Xyliphius kryptos. The sequence continues at coordinate 15,658 of JAOUQT010170912.1, forward strand.
ACAGATAATGAAGCACCCCCCCCCTCCTACATATTTTATAAATATGATGTATTACCTTTTATTTCACTGCACTTGCAACATCACCACGAACATCTGCAGTTACCCCCACATCTCACAGATCACCTCAATTGTTAAAGCTTAGCTTTTGGAAACTTTGGGTTGAAAAATGAAAGCCTTAAGAAGTTTGCAGATGTGCGTTCTGATCTAAAGCAGCTCCATTACGCACCGAGTAGCAACCGCGCGTCTTTCTTTTTTGTTTGTTTGTTTTAAAGAAAAAAGAATCTTACACAAACCCTGACGTGTGCAGCTCTAACGAAACGACAGCATTACGTCCTAACTGTTGCCCTGACCGGGTGGGGGTGCGCCTCGTACCCTGGATGTGCGCGTTCACCACGTTCTCCAGTCGCTCCAGCCTGCCGATAATGCGCAGCGTCTCTCCTCTCTCCTCCTCCAACTTTCTCTCCGGGTTTTTGGGGAATTTGGTGATCCAGCCGACGTACAGCAGGCACGCGATGTTGGTCATGCCGCTGAGGATCACGCACGTCGACGCGAAAGTTCTCAGCCTGCGGCCGCACGCCATGCCACATGCCGCTGTGCGGAGGGAAGACTCAGTGGAGACGCGTGCGCCTCCGAGCCTCCGCGCGGGTTTGAGACAGTGCGGATGTCCGGATGCTCTCTCTCTTTCTCTCTCTCTCTCTGTACCCGCAGCTCTCTCACCCCCACCTTCCCAACCGCGCGCGCGCTCCTCGTGCGCCTTAACCGAGCAACTGATGCTGAAAGCGCGCGGCTCCGGTGTGAAACACTGCACACAGACGGAAATCAGAATCTGCTTTCATTTACAAATTAAACCTGGAATAAGGTTTCCTTTAAAATTAAATTAAATAAATAAAAAACAAAATATTAAATATGAGGTATTTACAGGAATGCAGGCAATACTTCTGCCACTGACGCTAAATATGATATAAGAGTTCTAAAATATTTACTGTACAGACCCAAAACTATATTTATCTCTATTGTGTGGATAATGCAGCGGTATAACTTTTCTAAGACTGTGGGAGCACTGTTTCCATATCTGGAGAGATCGGGGTCTGTTTGATGGATTGAAGACCAGATTGGGGAGTTTTGTCCCACTGCTACCCAAACACCTGCCCATTCTGATGGTTTGTGCAAACAGGAATGAGGTGCCGGTACCTGTGACCCTGTTTTTGTAAAATCCCGTCACTGGGACCGCGAAAAGAAGCGGCTGGTGATTTATGCGTAAGAGGTCATTCTGTCAGGATCCACAGCACCTGCCTGTCTGAACTTTGTTTCGTCATTCATTCATGCATAATCTTCTGTTTAATTCTCTATTAGGGTCATGTGTTTGTGTGGGGGGGAGGTCCCATGCCCATCCAGGGCAGAACAAATCAACCTATAGCTGAGCACACACTCACACAGCCACACACACAAACACTATTCATCCATCCATTATCCATCCCATGGATATGTGGGAGGACACCGAAGAACCCAGAGGAAACCCACACGGACACGAGGAGAACATGGAAACTCAGATCGGGACACGAACCGGGAATCCGATATACTATATAAGGGCAATTTTAGAGCTATCAATTTACCTTGAATCCATGTTTTTGGACTGTGGGAGGAAACTAGAGAACCTGGAGGAAACCCACGCGGACATGGGGAGGACATGGACACTCCACTCAGATCTGAATTTTGTTCTTCATTTAGTTTCAGTTTATTTATCACGATTGGCATTTTCGTTTGTGTTTTGTCACATGGTTTGTTTTCTTTGTTATTTCAAAGAAATAAGGCAGCTCTGTACAGTACAGTACACATTACAGTACAGGTGCTTTTGTTTACCTGCTGCCTGGTTTGTACGTGTTTCTCTGAACATTTAGCTGGACCTATGATTACTGTGGCACTTGCAGATGTGAAACACGGTGGATTGGGGATGAAAAAGTACATAGAGAGACTGGCAACCTGGCCAGTGATCACTGGGATACGCTTTAGGACCAGCAGTGACCCTAATTTGGGTGGGTAGGCAGCTCAAAAGTTAGGAACGTTGCAAATATCTTTCATAGCAGAAGCATCATCGTAACCTAATCCACTAATTATATAAATTCAGACATCAGTAGGAAAAGAGTGGAGAGTCCACTCTGGGTCAGGAACGAGCTCTTGCCTCAAGTGGAGGAGTTCAAGTATCTCGGGGTCTTGTTCACCAGTGATAGTAAGATGAAGCGGGAGATTGACAGACGGATCGGCGCAGCAGTGATGCGGACTCTGTACGGGTCTGTTGTGGTGAAGAGGGAACTAAGCCACAATGCGAAGCTCTCCATTTACCAGTCGGTCTACATTCCTACCCTCATCTATGGTCATGAGCGTTGGGTAATGACCGAAAGAACGAGATCGTGATTACGAGCGGCCGAAATGGGTTTCCTCCGCAGGGTGTCTGGGCTCTCCCTTAGAGATAGGGTGAGAAGCTCGGTCATCCGGGAGGGGCTTGGAGTTGAGCCGCTACTCCTGCGCGTCGAACGGAGCCAGTTGAGGTGGTTCGGGTATCTAGTAAGGATACCTCCTGAGCGCCTCCCCTGGGAGGTTTTTCAGGCAAGTCCTGCTGGGAGGAGACCTCGGGGAAGACCCAGGACACG
>JAOUQT010171106.1:0-18301 GCA_025769995.1 Xyliphius kryptos
GGTACACACAAACACACACACACACACCCTATACAGGGCAATCTATAGCATTCATTCTACATGGAATCCATGTTATTGGACTGTGGGAGGAAACCGGAGAACCCACGCGTACACGGGGAGGACATGGTAACTCCACCCAGATCGGGATTCAAACCCCCAGCGCTGAGAGGCGAACCTGCTAAACACTGTGCCGCCCATGACGATGTATATTATTCTATTAAAAGTATATAATGTTTTACTAAAGTGCTCATATATTTTCTCTTCTGGTCTGTCGTGTGTTTTTGCAGAATGATAAATTCAGAAGAGCAGGAGCCGAACTGAAAGAATTCTTTTCACTTGAGTTTAAGAAAATCTTTAAAATTCTGTAGAATTGACTTTAGTTTGTCCACTTTCCCAAATATCAGTTTAAACAGATTTATTGTTTACATTTCATTTTCTCTTATTAGAGGGCTTATTGTTATTTATTAATCGTTTTTTTTTTTGTGATGTTAACCTGAGACAATGTTTTCCTGAACAATAGCTAAAATTCATGTTGTTATTTATTCTTCATGTACAATTTTCCAAAATTCCAACTTCTGTAGAACATCATTCCATCCCAGCGCTGAGAGGAGAACATGCCAATCATCAAACCACTAAACCCATCTAAATAAATACATTAAAAAAACGTAAGTATTGATTTTATGTATTTATAAGAAAAAAAAAATCAATGTCCTTGAAGGTGTCGCATTAGCACTCCAGTAATCAGTAATTTATTCTAAATTAATTAAGTTACTGACAATTTTTCGGGAGAAACCGCAACAAATAAACCATGAGTTTTAACCTATAACAGGTTTATGTCACACTTTATTAACACGTTGGGAACATAATTAATTTAATAAAACTCATTTTAAACGACTGCTTCTCGAAATTTGTCGAAGCTTTTTGAAAACTGAGGTAAAACCAAACTGTCCGGATCACCGTTAAAGCGACCGTCTCGTGCGCCTGTATTGGACCGTTAAGGTTCCGTTTGGTTCCGTTGGGTTTGTTTTTGTCTCCTGACGTTCTTTAGTTTATTATATTAACATGTTTTACCTGCTCTGTTGTTGCTCGTGTGTGTTTTACTTTGTACTTCGGGAGGTTTATTTTAATACATTTGAGACACAGGTTTGTTTACATGCTTCCGTTTATCTTCCTCTGTTCTGTGTCTGGACGCACAGTGTCACATCAGCGCCCTCTACTGAGATTTAGTGGTATTTTACTGGTACATTCGTAATACCCTCTATTGGGTTCTGGTGATATTACTAGTACCTCCATTTTAAACCGATTAAGCGCCATCTGCTGGATTTTAGTGGTTTTTCTGGTAAATTTGTTTAATCAAGTTCAGTTTAGTGTAAACAGCTTTATTAATTTCTATTTAGCAGTGAATCCGACCTATCTGGTTCAGCGCCTCCTACTGGATTTTAGTGGTATTACCGGTAAATCCGTTCTATCGGGTTCAGCGCCTCCTACTGGATTTTAGTGATATTACTGGTAAATCTGTTTAATTCAGTTTAGTGTAAATTGCTTTATTAATTTTTAATTACCGGTTAATCCATTCCATCCAGTTCAACGCCTCCTACTGGATTTTTATAGTATTACTGGTAAATCCGTTCTGTCCTGTTCAGCGCCTTCTATTGGATTTTGGTGGTATTACTGGTAAATCAGTTTAATCCGGTTTAGTTTAGTGTAAATTGCTTTATTAATTTTTATTTACCGGTAAATCCGTTCTATCTGGTGCAGCACCTTCTACTCAAGCACTTCTCTTCTTTTTATTATTATTATTATATTGATAATGATGACGATTTTTCTTGAGGAAAACACGTTGGGCAGCCAACACAGTAAGTCCTACAGACACCAATCTTGGAGGGTAGGTGAAGCACGTGTGCTTCTCCGATAACCAATTTCAGACTGATTGGCATTTGGGTGATGCTAAAACGTGTTTAGGCTTCGAAAATGTTTTTTACAGACTACGCACAATTTTCCAGACTCCAAACAAACAACTTGGACACCTTGGACAAATAAGGAGCAAAAACTCTCGAAGAAAACAACTGCATTTCAGTTACTACTGCTTTTCTTTAAGGAAATAATTTGTAGGATTGTTTTGGCCATCAAAAGGTGTTACTGATTCAACATTGAGCCAAGTGTGTAGGGCTGGATTTTAAGGTGAAATTAATGTTTTTATTTTCCTTTACCTCGATTTTAGGAATACTTTATGCAATTCATCTTTTATTCCCACTGAGCACCAAACTACTTTGGAATGTTGATTGTGCATGAAAAAGATGCACTTACAATTTTTAAGTAATCTTCCAGACAGATATTTTGTGAAAAGCTCCTACATGGTGTTGTACATTATTCTGAATGAGATGTAGCTTCTCTTCAGGAGTATCAAATAAACAAAAAAATCAGGAGATAAACTGAAGTCAATATAAAGAAATGTGCATTGGAAAATGAAAAAAAAGAAAAGAGCAGAAATTAAAGTAAGGTATAATATGATTTTTTTACAATAACATTTATAATAATAGTTATTTGTGCCCCTCAACACACACACACACACACAGTAAAACATACAGCAGTTTGAACAAATATAATAAGTAATGATTGTTCTGGGTTATGAGGTTAAATAAACATGACTTCAGGCCTGAAACGGTTGTTTGTGCAACGTTTTTTCAAAATTATAATTACAGTTTTAAATGAATAATCTATTGTTTGTCAAATATCAATTCAAATCCTTCATTACAGAACACAGCAAAGGTGTTCCCACAGGTCTGGGTTAGAGGTCAAATCTTTTTTGCAAGATTAGAGTAATTAATTAATTTATTCATTAATCCAGAAGAATCCATCAAGCGGCGATGGCATGCAGACTGTTTTAAACATCTGTGAAAGAATGACTCGCTCTCAGGAGCTTAGTGAAGATAGGACGCCACCTGCGCAACAAATCCAGTCATGAAATTTCCTCGTTCCTAAATACTCCACAGTCAACTGTCAGCTGGATTATAAGGAAATGGAAGTGGTGTAAAGCACGCCGACACTGGACTCTAGAGCAGTGGAGATGTGTTCTCTGGAGTGATGAATCACGCTTTTCCATCTGGCAATCTGATGGACGAGTCTGGGTTTGGCGGTTGCCAGGAGAACGCTACTTGTCTGATTGTAATGTGCCAAGTGTAAAGTTTGGTGGTGGGGGGGATTATGGTGTGGGGTTGTTTTTTAGGAGCTGGACTTGGACCCTTCGTTCCAGTGGAAGGAACTCTGAATGCTTCAGCATAGCAAGACATTTTGGACAATTCCATGCTCCCATCTTTGTGGGAACAGTTTGGAGCCGGGCCCTTCAAAGCAAGGTTAATGGAGGACGGAGTCTGGTGTGGATGAACTTGACTGACCTGCACCTTAACCCCATAGAACATCTTTGGGACGAAATAGAGCGGAGACTGAGAGCCAGGCCTTCTCATCCAACATCAGTGTGTGACCTCACAAATGCGCTTCTGGTCAAGAATTCTCATAAAAACACTCCTAAACATTGTGGACAGCCTTCCCTGAAGAGTTGAAGCTCTTCTAGCTGCAAAGGATGGACCGACGTCATATTGACCCCAATGGATTAGTAATGGGATGTCACTTAAGCTCATGTGGGTCAAGACAGGTGAGCCAGTATTTTTGGCAATGTAGTGTATTATGATTAAACTGACTGTAAGGTTATGTCCTCATCATGATCTAATTATGTTTGTGTACTGCAGCTATATACAAACATTGCAGTGGATTTTGGCCAGTGTACAAATCAAACCATTTCGCATTTATTTGAATAGCAGATCTATTTAAGACGGGTTAGTGATCCACTTCAGATAGAGTGCTTCAAGTTTTGGAGAAAAACTTCAGCTTCGTACTTTGCTGTCTTGACTTTGAGGTGAGATTTCCTCATTCCACATACAGTTTACTTGTCCTGGTTTTTAAATGGATAATAACAGGGTTTACATGTTGTGGTATCTGTTATAATGTTTACCTAAAAATCATTGTGTCTCATTGCAGAACGATGAAGGTGCTGCTTTGTGCTCTGGTTTTCAGTTTGCTTCTGGTGGGCGGTGAGTAACTTTAGCTAAGTTCTTAAATTCCTGGTTTATATTATATTTATATAAACGTTATTATAAGCTGGGGCGTCACGGTGGATTAGTGGTTAGCATGTTCGCCTCTCAGCGCTGGGGATTCCCAGTTCGAATCCCAATCTTGGTGGAGTTTCCATGTCCTTCCCATGCCCGTGTGGGTTTTCTCCGTGTTCTTCGGTTTCCTCCCACAGTCCAAAAAACATGGATTCAAGGTAAATCGAGTGCTCTAAATTGCCTCTACAATAAGTGTGTGCGCGCCTGACGATAGATTGGCGCCCCGTTCTGGTTGTATTTGCCCTGCGCCCAAAACGTTCTCCCCTAAATGGTCATGGGAACCCCTCCTGCGACCCTAGAAAAGGATTAAACGGAAGATGATGGAGGAATGTAAAGTTAATAGAAGTCTGATGTCACCAGAATGAGAATATTATCAGTTTTTGTAGACTTATAGAAAGGCTATAGTTTCACATACTTTTGTATTTATGTAAACCGTGTCTTTGTTACAGGTTCTGGTCTGAGCTGCTTAAAATGTGATAAACCATTTAAGTGCTTTGCGGTGCCTTGCGCTAGTGGACAGGATACCTGTATAAGAGAGAGGATTAGCAGCCAATATGGAGGTACGTTTATTAATATTTAATTAATATTTTTATTAGTAGCATTTTGCTAACTGTTTACATGTCATCAATAATATTAATAATAATTATTAGTATATATACTGTATACACACACATTGAGTCAGATTTCCTCATTGTTGGTGACGTGCAACTCGTAGCATGCCTTTTAGCATTAGCTTCACTTTAGCCATCCGCTTTGTTCTACCAGTGTGCCAATCGCTGTAGAAATGACACACGGCAAGCATGTCATAGTATAGATAAAAACATAGTTGATGTTTACATATTTTTTACATTATATTTATGTTTTTGAGTTATGACCGTTTGTTTGAAAACAAAATGGCCGCCGACGGCCGCCGACGGCCACCGACTCTCTATCACTCCCTCACTTTATGACGTAGAAGCTGCAGTACCGATTAAAACCGCTGTGAGGGGAGAGTGAGCTGTTTTTAGGCAGATTGACATTTTTTGGCCATAACTTTGGAACCGTTACAGCTATGAACACAGTTCTGTGCCACAATCTTCATGGGCTGAGCATTCAAAGCCCTCTCTGTAGTTCTTCAGAAATACACATCTAGTTACTTTGTATAATCTAACTGTAGTTCTCCACTAGATGTAGTATAAAGTTCTTTGTGACTATTCTGTACTGTAACAACGCTATACAAATTAATTTAACTAACTGGTGAAACTTGGGGATTAATGTGTCTCTCAAAAGTGTTCATTTAAACTCGACGTTTCTTTTTCCCCAATGAGTCCCTGCTGCAATGAGCAGTCAGGAGCAAATATTGGCGCAGGACTTTTGTCTAATGATTTTATAGGGCCATTAAAAGCTTTACATTTTGCAGTCTTAAGTCGGACACCAGCTTCATTTCACAGGAATGTACAGTAACTATATTGTTTTAATTATAAGTTTAAATATTTAAATGAAGACATTTTTAAATCGGTAGAAATAAAGTTGCAAAATGTATTGAAAGCCGAACTGTTTACCTTCTTCATGTCTTTTAGGGTACTATGATAAGTACTGCACCACTGCGGCAGAGTGCAGTCAAAAGCAGAGCGCTTCGAGAGATGTCCTGTGCTGCAAGACTAATTATTGCAACAACTAAATTTGATCTTTTGAGATCTATGCGATGTAAGTCTTATTAAAATGATCAGCAAGTTATTCACTTGTAATTGTTTTATTTGGAGAAAACCTCATGACTACGTATGGCCTCACATGACAAACTGTCCGTCACTTTTTAGAAGTAGTGTTTAAACTGATTTTCAGGTCTTTTCAATACAAACCACATGAAACCACATCATAAAGGTTCTGAAACCTTCTGGCTTTCGTTTTTGCACTAAAGGGCTAACATTATTTAGATGTTCATAAGATGTTTACGTGGCAGTCATGGATTTATGGGGGGGGTTCCCCATGCCCATCCAGGGGAGAACGTCTCGGGCGCTGGGCAGATGGGCACCCAGGACAGGGCGCCAATCCATCGCTGGGTACACACTCACTCACACAGTCACACACTCATATACACACTATACAGGGAAATTTAGAGCATTCAATTTACCTTCATGTTTTTGGAATGTGGGAGAAAACCGGAGAACCCAGAGGAAACCCACGCAGACACGGGGAGAACATGGGAATCGAACCGGGAATCCCCAGCGCTAAGAGGCGAATGTGCTAACCACTAAGCCACCGTGTCGCCCGAATGGACCCGGGAGTATATAAAACAGAAGTCCCGGTAACATGACAAACAAAAGGACCAATGACGAAACAGCAGTTAATTAAACTAAACGGGGCGAACAACAGAGGATAACGCAAGTTAATTAACAGATGCTGAGCACTAAACCTGTTGTGGCTGTTGTTTATAAATTGTGTTCTGTAATTTGGCCAGTAGATGGCATTATTTGATTGTTAGGAAAACCGTAAACCTGTTACTCTGTGATCATCGTTCATTTAAAAAAACGGACTAGAAGACGAGTTTATTAGTGATTTTGCTTTCAATAATTTCATCTATAAATGAAACCCTGTTTTTTTATTGTAACCGTTCTATAAAAGCAATAAGGCACTCGGTTGTGTATTATTGTGAATAAAAAAAAAAAAAAAAGAGAGCGGTAACTGTACTCCACTTCACATCGTGCCTTACAACACCTGTTAATTTATTCATAATAATGCATAACCTCTTCTGTATTATTGCTTTAATAGATAATGTATATAATAGAATAGAAAATACAACACTGTTATGTGAAATTTTTTGAATAATGATCAGGTTTGATAATACTGGATTTCAGCTTGTTACTCTATAACTACTGACTTACAGACATTTAGATTTACATTGACATTTAGTTATTTGGCAGACGCTTTTATCCAAAGCGACTTACAAGGATCCCAACTTGTTTAAGGTCAGAACACAGGATTGATGCAGCATCCTGGAGCAATGAGGGTTAAGGGTCTTGCTCAAGGACCCACATTGGTAACTTCAGTGGGCCTGGGATTTGAACCCCCAACCTACTGATTGATAGTCCAACACCCTAACCACCAACCCTCACCCTAACCCTAATTTGGTTTACAACATCTGTAAAGTTTTGCACATTACTGCATTACCCAGTTTATTTTAGGCATGTTCTGATTTTTATATATCTGAATTAACTTTTGTTTTATGTTATGACTTACTGAGTAATTTTGTTGTGTATATTTATGCATTCTGCTGACATGACCAAATATACTTAGGATTAATGATGCTTTATCTCATCTAATCTATTTAAAAACCCTAATTCCTCAATTCTTAAATGTCTTCTCTATCTTAACTATTTAAAATTATGTTAAAAGTCATTACTTTTGTCACACAGATACACATGTTGTTAGTTTTGAATGTATTTTAGAAAAAAAAAATTTTTAAATAGGCATTTTTAGTAAAAAACTAGATTTGAGTTAAATTCTAAATGCTACAAATAATGATACTGCAATGTACATACTGTAAATAAGTACTAGTTTACAATGTTTAGGTTATAATGAAGTCACAATGTTCAGAATGTGAAGATAACCAAAGGTCAGTTTACTTATAGCACCTACAGCCTGCAAGGTGTCCAGAGGTGGAAAACATAAAAAAAGAAGTGGAAAGGACACAGCCAATTGACGGGATGTGTTATTCATTTCAAAATTAACAATGTGCTATTCAGAATAAGCTTGTTAGTCAAACAATGTGGAGGCAAAGAAATAAAATGGTGAGGTCTTGGAGGCTACAGCCAAAGTGAAGCAGTAGGATAATGGGAGCTCTTACAATCTGCTTGCTGATTAATCAAGCTCTGCAAAAGTGCTTCAGAAACACACACACACACACACACATACAGAGAGAGAGAGAAAGAGAGAGAGAGGGAGGGAAAGCAATACTTATGTTTCCGCTTAGCACTTTGTGCAAGCAACCACAGGCACGTTCCACTACCAGTGTCACACACAGTACAAACTTTACAACTATGCAGGAACAACTCAAGCAACTGAGGATGAAAATAATTAACTTTGTATATCTCACGAGTGTGGCTAAAAAAGCAGCTTGATTTTGATCAGACCACTGTTCTGAATTCATTTCTATAGAGAATTCTGAATAAGACAGCAGTTTTAAGTGATCTAAGTTCATGGGTCCTAATGTGGTCAATACAGAATATGCCATTTTAATTGGAATACCATTAAAAAAGGTCTGGCTGACCTCTAATGCAAAAGAACCAAACATTTTTTTATTATTATTACAAGAGCAGGCATGGTGTAACACCCAACGGCCACATTTGTCAATGATTATAATCTGATAATATTCTTTAGGGGAAAAGTAAATAACTAGCTATTAGTGACTGCTGATTGCTAACATTATGATTTATTCTATACCGCTGCAATGAATTTACATATTAATGAAGTCACTTTATATAAGCATACCTGGTTTGAAGGAATTTATATATTTTGGAATATTTGTAATGTTTCAGTTTTCCATTCCTTCTATTTCCATTCCTCCTAAAATTACTACGATATGCAAGTCTATAATATGTATGAAATTGAAAGTGGAAATCACTGGATTCTATCACATAGCTTGTTGAAAAATGGCAAGTTATAAGATATAGGAAATAAGTAATTGTGACTAAAGAGTTTGCAACACTTTTATGGGAGGAATTAGGATTCTGTCTGTTCTTTTTTTAGTGTCATCGTGTTACTATATTTTGGTAACTGCAACAATATTTAATTAAGTGCAACATTTACATTGGACGGCGGCACGGTGGCTTAGTGGTTAGCACATTCGCCTCTCAGCGCTGGGGGATCCCTGTTCGAATCCCTATCTGTGTGGAGTTTCCATGTTATCCCCATGTCTGCGGGGGTTTCCTCCGGGTTCTCTGGTTTCCTCCCACATTCCAAAAACATGAAGGTAAATTGAATGGTCTAAATTACCCTGTGTATGTGTGTGTGACTGTGTGAGTGAGTGTGTACCCAGCGATAAATTGGCGCCCTGTCCTGGGTGTATCTGCCCAGCGCCCGAGACGTTCTCCCCTGGATGGGCATTGGGAACCCCCCAAATCCCGAGGGCATCACTCATACAAGGTAAAAATACTGCATATTGTTACATTTTTCATCATAAAGAAATTTCTATATCATTTTGATCAAATACATTTTATGGTAGTAAGATGCCACACAGCTCTTTAAAATAGTTCTTGGCTCCAGTAACTTTATGCATGCAAGTTTTGCTCTTCTGGTCTGTAATGGTTTTCTCTCTGTTATTCTAAAAGTTTCCACCCACATCCATCCAAAAACATGCACAAATAATGATTGGCTCCTTAAGACTGGATGACAGTGTGTATGGTGCTTTGCAATGGTTTGATGTTCACTGGTTTATCTTCAGTTTAGAATTGTTATTTCAGTTTATCTTATATTAACTGTATGGGTTGGCATTGCAGTCCACTTGGTATCATGCTTCTCCTCATAACATGAAGGTCTAGGTTCAAGTCATATGTGGGCATCAGGTTTGCATGTTTTCCACGTCTGCATTGATTTTATTCATGCACTTCGTTTCCTCCCACATGTTGGGTAAGTGAACTGGAAATATCACATTTCCAATACACACGTGTGTGTATTGTGCAATAGACCAATGTTTTTTCATCTGCCTTTCACCTAGTGGAGAAGCCAGAATATTTTGTTAGTTATGATTACATTATTGTTTGAACATTTTTAATCCTCCACAATAATAAACCTTAACTGAGCTTCAAGTAAAATATTTACTTAATTTAAATGTACTGTTACTTGGTGATTGCAGGCTATCCTGGTTCAGTGTCAGCAAATAAGCCTGAACCATAATGCGCCCTTCATCAGTCCATTTGAACAACATTTGAATTTAGTATTGGTAACATGTAAAACTTAGCAGAGACACATGTAGACAAAGTTGATTAGGTTCTCCTAATAATTAGGTGGCAAATACTGATTATGCGACAGTTGTTTTTTAACAGGAAATAACTCCACTACAGCCTACACAGTTAAACTCCTCTGATTGATAAGTTAGCTATATAAAAGTTATTGACCCAAAAATCACATATTTTCTTCTTTTGCTTTTGCTCCTTCATCTTGCAGTTGCAAGAACTACTTGGATGTAAATTACTCCTCTCTGCCACCTCCTCTTAAAAACATGCTCTAACAGTAAGTGTTATTTAAAGGAGTTCAATTATACATAATTCTCAACATAATTTGTTCATCTGTTTTAATTAAGTTGATTTTATATTTAAAGGAACCTGATGATTAGGTCTGACAGAAATGAAATCTGAAAGATCTTCTTTAGAACAGCGCAACAGCACTCTCTGGTGTTCCACCACTTTGGCCACAGAAAAAGCATCCTTTTTGTATTACTGAGAAGATTTGTACAGTCAAAAGTTTTTTGTGTGTGTGTCTCCTTTATTCAGGTGCCATAACAATTTAATTATAATCTAGTATTCTAAATTATTAATATCTGGTATATAATAAGGGAAACCATACTCTGTAATGATAATGTAATGGTTTGTTAATGTATATTAAAAATGTAAAAAGTATTTTTTTATACTTAATGATTAATGATAAGTAATATACTGTACAAATATTTCCTGACAGTTAACTTTCAAACAATCCAATAATAGACAGAGGACAGGCATGCACATCAAGTATAAGAGAAAAAAGTGTTTAAGTAAAGTTATTAAATCGGTGTGTAAAAAAGAAGTAATCCAAACACACACACTGTATGAATGTTATATATGGTATCGTGTTCTGCATGTGTACTAGTCTGAAGGTGGAATCTCTTTTGTCTAGTTGGAAATTTCTTCCTTTTTGTGTGTGTTCCTTCAGTTTTGCATATATTTTTTATTGGCAATTCATATGTGCAATACCAGTAGTTTGGATAGAAGCATGCATCTATTCACAGTATGATTGAGCTTGATGATGTTTACACATGTATACTTCAGTGCAAACCATACAGTTTTGAAGATTATATTTTCTACTGCAGACCACATAATGACCAGTTCAGGTAATAACCTCTTCATTGATAGAACAGACATTGCCAGAGGGAGTGTGATATATAGCACAATATGCATTCTTTATTGCACCAATTTTTTTCTTTCCTTTTGCAGTTACCCAGTAGATTGCTTTTATCCTCTTTTTGGTTGGTGCACAAACAACATATGCTAATATTGCAGTAGTTGGGGTGATTTCAGCTGCATAAATAAATTCAGTAGCAGTTGTGCAGTGTGCCTTTTGAGAAGAGGGAGGGATTATCATTTATAGATAAAAATGAGCATGCTTACAAAAGCTGCCTTTATTCTTAGGTAAATGTTACACACTATTAAAATCCGTTTGAATGAGTAAGTCTAAATGCATATTTTTGCATTTATATATTTATATATAAAGTTGCACTTAACATACAACCTTTCCATGTTTCTATGTGAACATAATGTATAGAATGTGTCTGTATGATTCATGCATTAGTATCTTGATGCATAGTTTAACATGCTGAATCACATAAGGTAGTCAGTTTATCTAAGCATTGATTGATTGAGATTCTTGTGCACAGTGAATGTAATATCAACAAAAGAGCTTGAGATCTGGAACCTGCTGTTACACAGTATCTATGCTGCACAGTATCCACCTGACATCCTGCCGTGAAGAGTCTATTTATCTACTGTACCATCTGATTACTATCATTTATACCTAGTATTCTTCACAAGTACAAATACTTATTATTAGAAACCTGCCAAGATAATAACAGACATGCTATGAAATCACTATCTGCACATTTGTTCTCCCTCTGGGTAACAGCAGTGTCTCGAAGAAAAGAGGGAGCTGGAGAATAAGAATGAATGTCACCCTTCTCATTTAGTGTTTGTATTTTATTGCCTCAGAATGAATCTGTCCCTCTGGTTTATTTCCCACAAGATCAGCCCACAGACTCCTTCACCTACAGTCATCCATCTCACAAATTCCAGCCTATGTCATTACCGAGAATGCACATCTCTACACCCAAAATCTGACCAAATCCAGAAGGCCACAAGAGGTTTAGCACAGTAATGAATTCAGCCTGATCCTGCAAACACAGGTAGGCCCTTGAGGTCAGTCACCCATAATTGGATAAAAGATAATCCTTAGCAGCCATTACCACACATGACCCGACGTTTAGGGGGGAAAAAGTCAAGTCATTGGCACAAGATAATAATTATGAATAATTAAGCCACAGCACTCTTTAGATGGCTGTAATAACTCATTTTAAATTCAGCATTTAACATTAATCTTTACTTGAACACTTGTCGAGAGAATTTAGCACAGTTTGATTTAGACAGATGCAATAGGAATAATAACTCTTTCCATTTCACCCCTTCGATTTGCAGTTTAGTTCATTATTTGGTTTAATTGTCTTTATTTTACTATATTTATATACAGTATACACAATGCTCAAAAAATACAGGGAACACTAAAATAACACATCCTAGATCTCAATGAATAATTAATTTTACTTTATAAGTGCCTTTCATTTCTACCTGTAGTCTTGTCTGTTCCATCTGTACAACAGCAAGTGAAATTGATTCACATCAGTGTTGCTTCCTAAACGGACAGGTTGATTTAACAGAAGTGTGGTTGTGGTTGACTTGGAGTTACTTGGGGAATTGTGTTGTTTAAGTTTTCCTCCCTTTATTTTTTGAGCAGTGTGTAAAAGTAAATTAAAAGTGTTTAATTCTAAAAGAATGTCTGTATATATCGTATACTCATTTATATAACACAAAATTAGATTAGTCTGTGTCTTTAAATTAAAATATGTAAGTAATGTCTTATTGCAGTTAATTTAATTTTTTTTAACAAAGCAAGTGGAGCAAAAGGTGGATTTAGAGTCAGACATTGTAGGCAAGGGCTTTGATTTCAGTAGGATACAGATAAAGTTACAAGGGCTTTTCATATAAATTCTACTTAAAGAAATTACATAGCTATGATTTATTTTAATTTGCATTACTTGTAAATATGTGGTGACATAGACAAGAGGTTCAACATTAAAAAAAAAAAAAGCTGATGGGGGCAGGGTAAAACTCACAGCCCATATTCCAATCATTTAATTGTGCCAGCCACTAATTTGGAAAGTAATTATTGTTTGCAATGCACATGACTGGCAGTTCAGCAGGAACAATGAGTAACAATGATGCATGGGGACATGTGCAGGCAAGCACTTAATAAAGCTTGTGTTGGCAGCAACTGAGGTCAAAATGGCCACAAGTAATTGAAGGTTTAAAAAGTGTTAGCATAATAACCCAGCTGCTTTATATCTGATTTGTGATTAAAAGACATGCAAAGCATCCAGATAGAAACTCACACAGATGTTATGTATAAATTCATTCTGCATTACATGTCAAAAGCAATTATTAAAGTAGAACATTATGGGGTTTCCTTTCTGTTAATAACATAATGTCATTGCACATGAAAGAAAACAAGTGTTATTGTTAACATGCAGAAATAGAAAGCGTTTTGACTAGACATTTGAAAAGGTGCTCAATGTTACGAACATATTAATACAATTGTTTGTTGCCAAATTTATAAAAAAAGAACTAGGCAATACAATACAAATAATAACATCAACTAGCATTCATTTATTTATTATCTTCTGCTTAATCCTTTACTAGGGTCGTGTGGGGATTCCCCATACCCATCCAGGGGAGAACGTTTCGAGCGATGGGCAAATACAACCAGGACAGGGCGCCAATCCACTGGTGGGCACATACACTCACACGCACACAAAAACACACAGATGGGACAATATAGAGCAGCCAATTTACCTTGAATCCATGTTTTTGGCCAATGGGAGGAAATCAGAGAACCCGGAGGAAACCCACACAGATACGGGGAGAACGTGGGAATTCAACCCAGATTGGGATTCGAACTGGGAATTCCCAGCTCTGAGAGGCGAACGTGCTAACCACTAAGCAAACGTGCCGCCCACATCACTTTCACTGTAACATGATTGTTGGTGCCACACAGGCTGGAGTAAACAAATCCATAGCTGCAGATCTTAAGAGCACTTCAGCCGTAGTTCTTGGAGGGACCAGGAATTGACCAAGGGACCTTCAGGTCTCAAGGCTGGTTCTTACAAGCCTATGACTGCCCCAAGAGTGTATGAATAGTTTTGTCAAGCCAAGCTACAAGAGCAAGTTGAATCCACAGAACGCTGACCATAGTTAATTTTAAAAAATCTGTAAGTAAAAAATTCAAATGCCAAAATAGAACTCAAAATAAGTAAATGCGGGTTAAACAACCTGCAGGTTTAAGTATAAAAAAAACTGAATGTGCTAAGCAATGATGTCTGATTAACACAGTACAGAATCCAAATTACATTGTGCAATTTTATAGTGAGTAAAACAGTACCGTAATTAACCAATAGTGTCAAAAAATTAGTCTATTAGTTTTACTTATGGAGAGAGGATGAAGAGTGAACACAAACCTCTGTCTCTGAACAGTCACAGGAAGTAAGATGAACATGGTTGATGACATTCAAACCTTAAGCAAGCTGGTCAGGGTGGTGAATATGGAGCCCAAAAATTATCAGAGGGTATAGGGTACTGCTGAGAACCTGGTCCCAGAATAGTAGCCTACCCAGATACTGCAGGTGTAATCCTGCATATCGTCAGTCTAAAAAAAGGGCAATTTAAAGCATTTAATTTACCTGAAATTCATGTTGTTGGAATGTGGGAGGAAAACAGAGAATGCGGAGAAAACCCACGCGACACGGGGAGAACATCTCCCCTCATCTGACTGAAACTTTTAAGATAAGAATCCCAATCTGGGTGGAGTTTCCATTTTTTCCTTGTGGCAGTGTGGGTTTCCACAGAGTTCTCCGGTTTTCTCCCACAGTTCAAAAACCTGGATTCAAGGTAAATTGGCTGCTACAAATTGCCTCTATAGTCTTGACCCTATATGTGTGTGTGAGGGAGCGAGTGTGCCCAGCGATTGGTGCCTTGTCCTGGGTGTATCTGCCCAGTGCTTGAGATGTTTTTCCCTAAATGAGCATGGGGAACCCCTATGGATTAAGCGGAATATAATAAATAGATGAATTGATGAATGAATTAACTTAAAACTTTTACATTTTTAAAGGAAAACAAACTTTTGTTTAAATAAAAATCCATGGATTATTACATTAAGGACACATGTTCAGTTACTTGGCTGTCTAAAATTGGTTTTCTTTTGCAGGTTATAACAAAGCACACTGCTGTAAAGGTTAGAGATTGTTACTAATAAATTAAGAAATTTTTAGTTAGGGTTCAGAACCTTAAAAAAAGACATACTAGCTGTTCGCCTACACATGTACAGTATACATAAGCAAGGGTTTCTAACAGCATGATACCCAGATTCTCACAAATTTTAATCTAAAGTATTTGAATGCCCTTAGGCATGAGGTAGTTTGTGCATAAATTAAGCAGGTCAAGGGAATTAAATAGCTTTGTGGTTGAAAGTTAGGATCTGTGGATATTGCCAGAATAAAAATATTGCTTGAGGGTATTTGGACTTGCACATAGAGTAAACTCTTGGATTTAATTTGTTTTAAGAATACAGAACATTAGACAATGGATTTTCATTTACCATTTGATTATTTCACCTCATTATATTATTGATAAAAAAAAAAATATATATATATAAGAAATAATTATACTGACGTGGTGGGATTGTATAGGTGGGTTATGCTAATTGAGTTCCATAATGCAGCGCGAAAGGGGCTGTGTTATAAACAGAATACCAGCAATGTGTTTCACAAGTGTGTTATTGAGCTTTAGGATACATATACTAAATTGCTCCTGAACCCGTTGTATATAAATATGTGTGGGATCTCCCATGTGATAAAATGTTTCCTAGACAAACATATTCACACACTGTGCATAACACTAATACATTAACAAAACAGAGGCGCTGAGTGATGCGATAGAAATAAACAGTTACAGGCTAGAAAAGGCAAAGAAATAGAAAATTTGAGGGGGGGGGGGGGGGGCTAATGGAAAACCCCAAACCTCCTTTTTTTTTTTTTTTTTTACTTTTTCTGTCCGTTAACCTTAGGAGTCACCACAGCGGATTAATATTCTATAAATGTTCTAAACATGATCTTTGTTCACCCTGACCACATGCATGTCCTCTAATAACTTATTTCTACTCCTAATGAGAACCCCAACATCTGTCACTGTAAGTGTCCTTTCTTGTTTTTGGTCATGGTTGCCATCATTAAGCCATATTCCTTATCAGACTTACTATACAGTTTGTACTTACTGTATAAGCTTCTTCTTTTCACCTGTTCCATTATATCTACCCTGCTTTTATTTTTTAATTTGACTTCTTTAAAACATTCTCCATTACTGTGATCATTCAAATAGCTAAACTCATACACTTTCTTCATCTTAACTCTACTTTACTCCTGTCTACTACTTTCATTTCCTTTCTATCCCATTTACCCTGTGTTTCTCCAGGCTCTCATTGACCTGATCTCTACTCTGACCACAGAACACAATGTTGTTCACAAACATGATGTCCACAAATTCCTGCTTAAGTGCGTCTATCAGCCAGTACATGACCATTGCAAACAAGATAGAATTCAGAGCTGATTCTTAATGCAGCTCCACCAACAATTCAAACTCATCTGTTTTTTATACCGTATATTTAATGCCATCACATTGTCCTTATACATATCCTGCAGCAGCCTCATATACTTCGCCACTCCTGATTTTCTTAATACAATTCTATATCTTCTCTTTTGACACCCCATGTAAGCCTGTTTCACAAGATTTAACAATCTCATTTAAAAAAAAAATCCACTTCCAGTTGTTCTAAACATTTCCAAACCTAATTGGTATCTCATATTTTCCTTGCTAATCTACGGCACTACCTGGTTAACCACTCTCTGTCTCTCTCTTATTACCTACATTCATCAGCTTTTCTAAATACTCTTCCTCCTCATTCATCAAAACATTCCCATCTGCATAATTTTATCATTCTAACTTGCTGTGTCCATCCCAGTTTTGTTTCTTCGACTGGCCAAATAATACAAGACTGTTTCAACTTCTTCTTATACAATCTATTGTATAGTCTGTCATAAACTCTTTCTTTCTACACTTTTCTTGCCCTCACAAATTCTTGCTTTGCCTTACAATTAATTTCCCTAATACCTGTCTATTTATCTCTTGATGTCACACCAAAAAACTTTATAGTTAATTACCTGACCACTTTTGCTGTTATGTCCCACTTGTCTAGCACTTTTGTACAACAATCCATTGTACAATTCTGTAAATTTTATACCACAGTCTTCTTCCTTAAATTTCCACAATTCCTACAAACCATACAATGCTGTCTAACCTCACTCCCCCGAGACCACCTTACAGTCTCCAATCTCATTCAGGTTTTGTCGCTTGCATATAATGTAATTTTCCTATGTGCTCTTTCATTCATTCGTATATGCCACTGTGTTTTGCCTATTTCATAAAACATGTGTTCACAGCATCTCCATCCTCCTCATCACCTCCATTCCCTTCACCAACTAGCCTATTGTAGTTAACTCCAATCACAACGCTCTCTTTTTTAAGTGCTTTCTCCTTGAGAAAAATATGCACTAATTACTATCAAACACAATACATCAATTTCCTTCTTAATACTCATCACACTACTAGACACATTTTAATGTGATTATTTTTTTCTTAAGATCCCATCTAATCCATAGTAGTACAGTTTAAACCCAACACAAATGCTTCTAGCTTTCCACTTGTCTTGCGCACAAAGTATGTCAACCCATCTCCTTCATGATATCAGATCATTAAGTGCAGAACATGCAGACTAAGGAACACCATTATACCAGAAGCTATAAGACTCAACTCCTCATAACAAACACAAATTCATAAACACATTACAGTCTTCATCACAACACTTTCCACTCACTGGTCACTATATCACTTCATTTCATCAATCTACCTCATTCCTCATTTAAATTATGAAAGTTTACATCTTGCAATTTATACGCTATATTAATGTCACACACACACACACACACACACACACACACACACACACACACACACACACACACACACACACACACACAC
>JAOUQT010171208.1:0-18300 GCA_025769995.1 Xyliphius kryptos
GAAGAGTGCATTATTTCTGAAAAAATCAAGTGTTCTTGAATTGTTCTCTAATTTTGATCTCCAGTGTATATATATATGGTGATGGTGATGACTGTAATGACTATAGTTAAACTGTAACCTTTAACCTACATGTTAAACAACATGCAACAGCAAAAAAACGTGTTAAAATGACTGAGCAAACACTTGTAATTAATAAAATTAATAAATTAGTAATTATTTATTCGTTGGTTGTGATTCCATATACATTCCATATACAACACTTTGGAAAAAGGTTTTACTTAGCACATAAAAGTTTCAAAACTATATACACATCTATCTGTTAATTAATATGACACAAACTACTCATGTTGCGTTGTCCCTCTTTGTACATAAAGATGTCAACAAAAAATGTGTTAATATTTACATGTGTTCTGAGAGTGTTTAGTCTGAGTGAAGCTGTCTTCTTGTGTACACATCATGGATAAATTGTTAAAAACAGGGTCTTTGACAACAAAAGACCCTGAAGCTGTACCATCTACAAGTTGAAGCAGCCACTGTATCTCTTACTGAGAGAACCGAGAAAAGCCTTGAGTGACAAAAAGTGCTGTAAATGTTTAGTTTCTTTTGTTGTGTGATTATGCAGTCATTTTCACAGGTCACATGGATTGTTACATTGTATTTAGTTTTAAACAGCAATAAAAAATATTCTTGGGGGCTGTGGAAAGTTTTAGGGTGGGTTAAGTGGGCCTTGGTTTGGGAGTTTGGGAACTCCTGTTTTAGTGGGTTACTGTGGTTGCTCCATGTCACAAACGTGTCAGTAACTCGACAACGAAAAAAGCGTCGTTAAAAAGGAGCACACTATTGTTTTTCTTGTGCAATTCTCTATGTGAAAAATTTTGAAAAAAATTAAGTTGAATTCAAAATGGCACCTTTGCAGATAATTGCCATGGTGTCACCCAGCATCAAATGTTTCCCCCCTCCCATGTACTAATATGCTACAAACAGGTGATATCAGCAACCACTTCCATTTTATCAGGGTGTATCCATACTTATGGTTTACCATGTATTTGGTCAGCCACTGATCAGAGAGGTCTGTAATTTGCATCATAGGTACAGTTTAACTATGAGAGACAAAATCAAAAACAATATCCAGGAAATCACGTTGCAGGATTTTTAGAAAATTTATTTGTAAATTAGGGTGCAAAATATGTATTTGGTCAATAACAAAAGTTCAACTCAATGTTTTGTAACATGACATTTGTTGGCAATGACAAAGGGCAATTCTTCAGCAGGTGTGCATACACTGTAGCTGCTATTTTGGCACATTCCTTCATGCAGATCTCCTCTGGAGCAGTGATGTTTTGGGGCTGTCAGTGGGCAACATGCACTTTTAACACCCTACACAGATTTTCTTTTGAGTGGAGGTCTGGAGAAGGGCTAGGCCACTCCAAGAGCTTGAAATGCTTTTTACGGAGTCACTCCACTCCTGATGGAAGGAGGTTTTGGCTTAAAATCTCATGATACACGGCCCCGTTCGTTTTTCCCTTAACATGGATCAGTCATTTTGTCCCCTTTGCAGAAAAACAGCCCCACAGCATGAGGTTTCCACCCCCATGATTCATGCGTTCAAATTTCCATAATCTTATTTTTATTTGAGTCACATGTTCCATGTAGTGATGGTTCTTGAGCAGAGCACTTCCAGATGTATGATTTCCCCCCCCCACAAACGTTTAGAAAATGCAAAATGACTGTCTTACTGTGACCAACCTCAGCAGCGATGGCACGTTGTTAGAGGCCTTGCTTATGCAGCTCAACAATCCTACCACATTCAAAGTTAGTGAGCTTTTTTGCTTTTACCATGAGAAGGTCTTGACAGCGTGAATACTTGACAGAATATGACGTGGAATCCAATTTTTGTCTTTTAAAGGCTTGTCTTAAACTTTTGACCAGCTGAAAAAAATCATGTTTGAGTCTAAATTGAGTTTTCAAAAAAATGGCAAAAAAATGTTTTTGTTTCTTGCGCCGATTTATTCTTTTAGCATTGTGAAGCTCTACTTAGAACCGTAAGATCCAATAGTGTAACTTAAAAATTTTTTTAACTGGTCTTTTTTAATCTTGATCAGGAGTGTATACGGAGTGAGAGGTAGGGGCATATAAAAGAGAGCGACAGACAGAGAAAGCATGAGAGTGAGCGAGCATAAGAGAGAGAGAGTGTGACAGAAGGAGCTTCAGCAGATGTTTATGAGGATCTCTGGATCTGCCCCCTCTTACCTTTTATCCATCTTTCCTAAATACACTCCGACTCGGTTACTACGCTCTAGTGATGAATGTCGCTTGGTGGTTCCATCTCACCTTGATGCTAATTCTCACCAGGCTTAATCTCTCATTATTAAGACACTTCTCAAAACACACCTCTTCCACAAACCGTTGCTATAAAAAAAAGAGCAGCCAGATGGGGTATCGCTCAGGTTTGATGATACTACAGTGTAGCTGGTTTATGTTTTACCTCTGATTTGTAAGTCACGTTGGTTAAAGGCGTTTGCTAAATGATCAATTGTAATGTAAATGAGGACCAGTAATGAGAATATGGTAGAAAATGCTTACAGGGTCTAAACTGGTGTGAACGCTGAGAGTGAGGCAGAAGAAGATGAAATTATTTCCAGATTGGAAGTTCCGTTCAGGCTCTGTCTCTCCCTCAAAGTAATCAGACACGAACGTGAACACCGTCCGAGCTTCATGAACCTGAAATATGTTCTGCCCTTGTGATGGGACTCCCCACACCCCCTCACTCTCAGGCTGAGCAGGAAGACATCACAATGGTGTTGAGAACTGCAGGGAAAGAGTAAGCACCCACCAGGGAATTGGGGGTGCTGGTGGTGGAGGAGGGGGAAAGAAAAGGGATGTGGGGTCAAAGTAAAAATGCCTCCCCTCTCGTTTATTCATCTCTTGGAGCGGTGAACTTTTACTCCACAGCGCTGATCATCACACCATCTATCCACAGCCGTAGTTAGCGGGAGGGACGACCAGCAATGTGGTAACTGCTCCAAATTATGAGGGTAGCAGGTGATTTTTACAAGATCAGTGAGGGGACTGGAGGGGCTTTGGAGATGCTATAATTAAAACCACTACAGCTTTGATATCCCAACTGTCACAGGTATCTAGGGCACCTGTTATTTGGTTAATTAGCTTTGTGTTTATACACAATTTTAGTTAATTAACTGCTTGTGTTACTATTGGTTTGTGTTGTGCATGTGGCCGGGTGTTTTGTGTATTTAGTTCCGTGTCTCCCCGTCCGCAGTGCACGTTTTTTTTTTCTATGTTAGCCTGCCGTCCGATACCGCTGGTTGTGTGTTCTGTTTTAATAAAAATCCTGATCTCCTACCTGGTGTTGCCTGGCTCCCTCTGGCATGTTTATGCGCTTTGGCCCGACGCATGTGCTGCGCAGCCGCGTTGAGTTGATAGCAGATTCGTGACAGTAAAATGTGCCATATATTTGGGAGTCCAGGAATTCAGGCAGATTCATTTTTTTTTCTGTGTTTGTGTTCTTTGTCGCACATGGGTATGGCGCGTTTGAGGTGGTGGGTTGAGGAAGTGTTGTATCGGGATGATATGGGTTATTCTAGCTCTGAGGGAGTTTATTCGTCTGATGATGAGGGCATGGAAAATGATCTGAGAGGATACATCCTTCCTCGCTTGACCCTCCTTAATTCCCCCGGGCCCCTTCCCAACTTGGTGTGCTATTAAGCGGCCTCAAACGTCCAGTACACCCAAGCGCAAGTTGCACGCAAATATTTGTTTTATTACTGTAACTTTAAAAACATTAAGGCCTAAATAAATATGGCAGAATGGAGGCTTAGTGGTTACCATGTTCGGTTCTCAGCACTGGGGATTCCTGGTTCCATTTCCGATCTGAGTTAAAGTAAATTGGCTGCTCTAAATTGTCCCCATGGTATGTGTTTTCCAAGCCCAATAGAGGGTCTGGGTTGTGTCAGGATGGGCATCTGACGTAAAACACTTAGTCAAGTTTAATATGTGAGCTCATCAATGTGGCGAACCCTGGATAGTAAAGGGTTAAACGCTGACAGAAGAAAAAGAAGAAGAAGAAGAAAATGAAAAAGGAGAAAAAGAAGAAGAAAAAAAGGCCCAAAATAAATACAATAAAAAATCTTAACACTTAAAGGGAAACCATCTGAGATCCTGGACATCCTGAATTCAGTGTGGAAACTATTCTGTTTAGGCAGGCTCATGATGTAGCCATGTCATAAACAATAAAAAGGTATAGATTATATACAAAGGAAATTAAATGTTAAGATGAAACATCTGTAAATAAAGCAGTTCTGCTCCGTGATGTAAACATGAGACCAATTTCAAATCAATCTGGAAAAAGACTTTCTTCTTGCACGATGCCCCCTCCCCCCTCCCATCCATATGTCCAAACACCATCTCCAGTGTATTTATCAGTGCCGGGTCCCAGAACTCAAACATTTCACTCACTAACAGGGTTCTGACAGATGAATCCTAGCCCCACTCACCTCTCTATTAAGCCTGCGACACTTGCACAAAAACACCTGACTGACCGTAATTGGGATACATACATAAATTAGATGTGCAAAGTTTGTTCCCTCGGGACAGCGAGCTCCTTGATGGCGAAGATTAAGCACTCATCTCTGTATCGACGCTGCGACGCGGCTGTAGGTGTTTCGATTTAAGCCTGATCGATTCCTTTAAGTATCTAATATAAGGGAGGCAGGTCGTAAACATGTCAAATTAGCGCTAACAAACAGCGGCGTGCAAGCAGAAGGGGATTGTCGAGACCTGTGAGAGGGACAATACATTAAGAAGATTTATATGTGCGTGCCCTCTCCGGCACGGCGGGGTTAAACAGCGCCTTGGCAGCGTCGGCTCCAAAGTGGAGAGGGCCGTGCTGTGGTCACACATCGCTTCATTGGCTGAGCTACAACAGCAACAAGCGAAGATTAATGGCAATCTGGAGCTGATTTCTTCTGGGTGACAGGACCTGTAAACACAGAGCTTTCACAAGCCCTCCAGCCTGGAGGAGAGGAGCCAGGAGCTGGCACAAAGTCTGCCAGGAGAGAGGGAGGGGATGAGACCGAGAGAGAGGTCTCACATCGCTCACTGAGAAAAAATAAAACACAACCTCACCCAACAAGGATCAGAGCAGAGAGATTGACAGAGGCAGAGAGACATGGATGCAGTGAGAGAAAGAGACAGAGATGAAGACATGAAAAAGAGAGACAGACAGAGAAAGTCAAAAGAGAAATCACAACCATCGCCTGCAGGGTGAAATTTGGCTGTTTGCCCAAATTATAAACATTCAAAAAAGGTTTCTACATTTCTGGATGCACATGAAGGCGAGTCCAAGAATCAAGAGCCAACAACAGACCCTCGATCAGAGTCCCCTCAGCCGGCTTGTCCTCAGACTCTCTGACTGACTCTCTCAAACTGGTTCTATCTCACAGCACAGAATTTTTCAGCAACCCTATTTAACCCCCAACCAGCTCATTACTAATAGGTTTCTTGAACACTAAGAAAAACAAATTCAGACCAGTTTAAACTGGAACCGTATCTCACGATCGTCAGAGATCCACAGCAAGACCCAGAACCGTTTTAGTGCCCACAGCCTGGCTATACAGATGGGCCAGTAAAAAACGTCCTGGTTACCCCCTCATTGATCTAGTTTTTTTAGTTCTTGATTTTTTTGTTCATGGGGGCTTTGTTTACTGCTGTTCTACGACAGTGATGCTACCAAGTGTCTGCTTCTGAAGTCACTTGGTCCATCTATGATAAGTGGTGTACTATGAGACACGTTCGTTAAATTTGCTGGACTGCGCACCATCATGAAAGTCTTTTACATCAGGGATCACGTTCAGCCATGTGTTGCATCCACAGGATCCTCCATCACATGGCTTGCTCTTGAGTCAGTGTGTTTAAATTATTAATTAAATGGGGTGTGTTCAAAATAATAGCTGCGTGGAGTTCCATTAGTGAGGGCAACCATTCTGTGAGGAAACAGGTGTGAATCAGAGTGTAGCCAGCATATGTTGTACATGCATTTCTATTTGAAAGCCTGAGAAATATGGCTTTCTCGAGACATTGTTCAGAAGAACAGTGAACTTTGATTAAAAAGTCGATTGGAGAGAGTCAAAGTTTTAAACTTACATACTTATAAAGAAGTGCAGACTATTATCGGCTGTTCAGCAAAAAAAGATCTCCAATGCTTTGAAATGGAGAGCAAAACCAGAGAGATGTGGAAGGAAACGCAAGACTACCATTGAAAAAAAGGACCAAGGAATAGCCAGAATGGCAAAGGCTCAACCAATGAACAGCTCCAGGATGATCAAAGACAGTCTCAAGTTAGCTGTGACATGTACTGAAGCGAAGACAATTTGCCAAATAATACATCAACTGACCTAAAGAGAAATGGAGAACCATATTATGAACTGATGAAAGTAAAATTGTTCTTTTTGTGTCCAAGGGCAACAGAACGTTCGTCAGATGACCCCAAACTCTGAATTCAAGCCACAGCACACTTTAAAGAAAGTGAAGCATGGTGGTGCAAGTATCATGATATGGGCATGTTTCTCTTACCATTGTGCTGGACCTGTTTACCGCATACCAGCGTTCATGGAGCAGTTCGCATATATCGGAATACTGGAAAAAGTCATGTTGCTTTACGCTGAAAAGGAAATGCCCATGAATTGGAGGCATTTTAACAAGACAATGACACTAAACACACCAGTTAACGAGCAATATCTGGGTTCCAGACCAACAAAATTAGGGTTATGGAGTGGCCAGCCTAAACTCCGGACCTTAATCTGATAACTTGTGGGGTGACATCAAAGATGCCGTTTGAGAGGCAAACCCAAGAAGTGCAAAGGAATTGTGGGATGTAGTCAAAGCATCCTGGGCTGGAATAACAGTTGACAGGTGCCAGAAGGTGGTTGACTCTATGCAACACAGATGTGAAGCAGTTCCTCTTGTGTTCCCTTGTGTTCCTCTATCACCTTGTTGCTGCTCTTTTTACAGTGAGCATCCGGTTTTGTTGCTACCACCCGTTTGGACAAAGGACGTCGGCAACTCGGTTACCCGTCCCGTGAGATCGCTTTTCCAGTAGCGCTTGTCGCCTAGTGTTTTTCTTTGTCTCTGCATCAGTGTTATTTTCTACATTAAAACGTGACTCAAATTACCTTCTGGTTTTCGCTTCATTCCAAGTGCCGGCCATGACACAGGAATGCTTAATCCTTTAAAAAAAATGAGTACACATTTGTAAAGACAAATATTGGGAACAGCCCAATATTCATTTTTTTTCTGTACAGTAGCTTTCTCTTCGTGTTTTGATTTGGAAAACTGTCTGCAATGTTCCCAAAGCATGAAAATAAAAACTACTATTTTGAACACAACTGTACATACATTTTTTTAATTTGAATTACTAAAAACATGCAACCGTATAACTTCATGGATGAGTTAACACCCCAATGACAAAACAATTCAAAACTATATATTTAAAACCTTCAAACTAATTATCTGGAGATCATAGATGTGGTGCTCATGTTCTTTATGTCAGGTTTCATACAGCTCCATCGAGTCATCAAATGACAGGCTCCTGTTGACTGCACGTCTGAAACATGACAGATGTTACTTCTCATTTAACTAAATAAATTTTTTGAACAGCAAAGAAGTCCATCATTAAACTGGAAATCCCGTCTTTATTTTCACTGATACACAACATTAATCCTGAATTAGCTTGAATTGTGACTCTGCATTTCTCCCATTACACTTTAATGGCACCTAATGATGCTTGTAACATCATTAAATATAAATAATAAGGTCCATGTTTAACCAACAGCAGACATCAGTCACTGACAGAGGAGCGAAGATGCATTGGCTCCATTCTAAAAAACTGTAAGCATCCCTCTCACACCTCAATCAGTTCTTTATCATCTCTCTTTTTACACTTTCATTAGCTTCATCAGTCACACCTTCATCACTTCTATATTTATAAACACCAAAGCCCTCACTGACTCATCACTTACTCTCCCACTTCCCAAGTATCTACAAGGCTGAAATTTGGCATCTGGATGTCTTTGGAAGATCTCACTTTCCTCTCACTTTCTCACTTTCCTCGCTTTTCCTGAATGCAAGACTTCGCAAGGGTCATGTTGGGGTCTTCCTAAGTACCTCAGATGATTTCTGATCATGTCCTTGAAGGAATTTACTTTCCTAAATTTTACTGTTTGACATTGCCATCAAACGCAAGACCCCTTCATTGTCACCCGAGTACCTACAAGGCTGAATCTTGGCATCTTGATTACCTACCATGGCCTTGAGAGAACTAATGGGTTCTGCTTTTCCCCAACGCAAGACTTGGTCATCAGAGACCGGATTGAAGGGGATTAACTGAGAAACAGATGGACTACAAAATGGAACTGTAAAATTACAAAGTTCATCTGTTTGATTGGTAGAACTGACTAGCGGGATACCAGTGCTGCACTGCGGTGGAGAACTTGATAACAACGTTGAAGTTGATAGGCAGTTGTTTTTGAATAGGTAATGGCTTTGGAGTGTATATATTTAAATTGAACATTTCCTTATAGAATGTGACATTCGCCTCTCAGCTCTGGGGATTCCTGGTTCAAATCCCTATCTGGGTGAAGTTTGCATTTTCTCTCCGTGTCTGCGTGAGTTTCCTCTGGGTTCTCCGATTTCCTCCCACATTCCAAAAATATGAAGGTAAATTGAATGTAATTTCCCTGTAAATTCCCTCTAAATTGCCCTGTATAGTGTGTGTATGTGTGAGTGAGTGAGTGTGTACCCAGCGAGGGATTGGCACCCTGTACTGGGTGTATCTGCCCAGCGCCCGAGATGTTCTCCCCTGAATGGGCATGGGGAACTCTCCCGCGACCCTCATAAAGGAATAAGCGAAAGATAATGAATGAATGAAATATAGAGTGAGGTTTGTGGTAATTAAAAATCTGAAATGAATAAGTGGAATAAAGAAAATGTGTGAGTTGTGACTTTAGTTTCCACACGGTTGCTCTTGCAGGAATTTATCAGTGGGTTTAAGGACACAAAAAGGAATGACAGAGCCAAATTTCAGCTTTATGGGTACTCGCCAAGACCCCAATCCACCTGAGTTTTTGTGTTTGATGGCGATATCGAACAAACAATCAAACATAGGAAAGTGAGAACCCAATAGTTCTACCAAGGACATGATAGGTAATCATGGTGCTAAATTTTAGCCTTGTAGGCACTCGGCTGACATTGAAGGGGTCTTGCGTTTGATGGTGATATTAAAAAATACTGTCAAATTTAGGAAATGTTGTCAAATTTAGCTACTTGGGAAGACCCAAACGTGACCCTGGCAAACTTTTGTGTAGGATGGCGATATCGAACAAACAGTTAAACGTAGGAAAGCAAAAAAACCCAGTATTTCTTTCAATGACATGATAGATAATCATGGTGCCAAGTTTCAGCCTCATGTGACACTGACGGGGTCTTGTGTTTGATGGAAATATTGAACAAATTGCAAAATTTTGAAAAGTCAGAAATGAATCTTTTAGCCAAATTTAAGATCGGTAGGTCCTTGGGAAAACCCCAACTTGACCCTGGCGAAGTCTTGCATTCGATGGCAATATTGAACGAATTATCGAAAGTAGGAAGGTGACGGGTACTTAATTTTTCAAGGAAATGTTAAGGAATCATGATGCCTCTCAGAACCCGAGTTGTCCCCAAACTTCTGTCCTTATAATGTTTGTTTGGTAAACTACATCGCAGAATGAAATGAAATGACAAACAGCAACTACATCACAGAATGAAATAAAAAGACAAACAGGAAAAGGAATCCGATCCAACAGCTTTTAAACACTGAGAATGTAATATGTTGTTCCTGTTATTCATGACCTTCCACTCAGCACGGTGGATCTACTTTGATCTAACACACACTGTGTTCGTCATAAAAACACACTCACACCAATCCAAACCATGCACAATCAACAATAATACATTTAAACATTACTGAAATCGGCACTAATAGCTCTGTTTTTATGATGCACTCACTCATGAGCCATACTGACTCATTGCCAACAAGCAGCAGCCACACGTTCCAGAAAAGAACCTGTTTATTCTCCAACGCCACCTCAATCTAAAGATAATATATGCACTTTTTAAAAAAGCTACAAACATATCATCTGTACGACTGTGACAGAGTTCACGTGCCTCATTTCTCTCTGCTGCTGCAGGTGACAGAGAAGTGGCTCATCACCATCCATTAGGTCTCTCAGACCATCTCATTAAGTCCATCAGCTAATTATCCACAGTAATTAGAACACTTATTAAAGCCAACACGAGCCGAACGGCAGAACGGAGGAAGGCACATGGCAGCACTGACTGCGGGTGATCGGTTCATCTGTACAACTTTCCATTCAAGCAGCTTCATCAGCGACGCAGAGCTGAGCCTTCAAGTCAGCCGCAGACCCACTGAGATCTTTGCCATGTTTTGTTTGTTTAGTCAGAACTTCAACATCTGCGCAGCATTAATTACCCACAGACAAAACACAAGGCCATAAAGACTTCTTACAGAAAAAACAAAATGAGGTCATGCATAATCCTTAAAGTAAAATACAGGAAGGACATAAAAATTCTTAAAGAAAAAACACAAGGAGGTCATGAAGACTCTTCTCAGACAAACACGGGAAGGTCATAAGGAATCCTTAAAGAAAAAACACAGGGAGGACATGAGGACTCATTAAAGAATAAAACAGGAAGAATATGAAGACTACTTAAATTAAAAAACACAAGGAGGACATAAAGACTCCTCACAGACAATAAACACAGGGAGGTCATAAAGAATCCTTAAAGATAAAACACAGGGAGGACATGAAGACTCCTCACAGGTAAACACAAGGAGGACATGAAAATTCCTCACAGGAAAACACAGAAGGTCATAAAGATTCCTTACAGAAAAAAACACAGGGAGGACATGAACACTTTTCACAGACAAAACACAGAAAGGTCATGAAGACTCCTTAAAGAAAAGAAAAAAACAGAAAGAACATAAAGACTACTTAAGGAACAAACACAGGGAGGACATGAGGACCACTTTATGAAAAAAACACAGGAACGACATGACTCAAATAAAAAAAACGGAAGGACATCCTTAAAGACTTCTTAAGAAAGCACAGGGAGGTCATGAAGACTCCTTACACTAAAAACACAGGGAGGTCATGAAGACTCCTCAAAGACAAGCACAAGGAGGTCATGAGGACTCCTCACAAAAAATACACAAGGAGGTCCTGAAGACACTTTACACAAAAACACAAGGAGGTCATGAAGACTTCTCACAAACAAAATACAAGGAGATCAAAAAGAGAAAAAACACAGGAAGGTCACCAAGACTCTTTAAAAAACACAGGGAGGTCATGAAGACTCTTCAAAAAAACACAGGGAGGTCATGAAGACACTTTAAAAACACAGGGAGGACATAAAGACTCCTTAAATGAAAGACTTCTTAAATGAAAGACTTCTTAAATAAAGACATCCCATAAAGGCAAAACACAGGGAGCTGGACCATCTGACTCCAATATTAAACATCATGACATTTAGTCTTGGTCATTTAAGGTGGTTGGTTGTAAAGCGATTAAGGAGGTCTTAGAGATTCCGATGGCGTGATGATGACTCTGATGGGGTGTCCTTTTTAAAAGCCTTCAGATCTTTATTTAAAGTTTAGTGTATTTAGCTTCTTTATTCTGTTTCATTGTTTTTACTGTACCCTTCATCCACCCTTTATGTAAATCTGACGGTAAGGTGTAAATTGGATTAAGGTATATCTTCAGATGAACATATAAAGATGAATCACAACATCAGGGATCTGATGTAAATCTCAGTCTGTATCTGGAGGAGAGAGAGGGAGTATAATAAAGTGAAGCTACAGAATCAGTCTGCTTTATGTCTCTGCCCTTTCACTGCTCTAAATCTCATCTCTCAATCTCATCTCTAAATCTCTCAATGTTCAGAAGATCAGAAAATGACTACAGTGCAAAAATCCCACAGACATTTACAAACCTGTAAGATTACATCAGAAACATGTAGGAACCGTAAAGGGGAACAGATCCGGTCTGACCAGAAACACCTCCTTCTTATGACCTCACAGATTCTACAGACATAACAACAAATCACTGATGACTTTTAATCTCTCCATTAATAGATTTATTCCATAATCAGTTACTGTCAGGCTCATATTGGAAGGCTCCACATAGGCAATGTGTGGAGTTGCTGAATTAATGCATACATCTGATACATGAAAAAATCATCTGTTTTACACCACCATGCAACCTAAAGAAGATGATAATGTGAACGAGTAGAACGATGATGGGAATTGAAGTTGGGAATGATGATGATGATGATGATGATGATGATGATGTGGATGAGATAATGATGATTCTGGTGATGATGATATTGCTGATGTGTATGATAAGAATGATGATAGTGATGATGATTTTAATGTGAATGAAGATGATGGAAATGAGAATGATAAGGAAAATGGTGAAGATGTTGATGTCTAATGGTTATGATGATGATGAAGATGTGGATGATAAGAATGATGATGATAATAATTGTGATGTAACTGATGGTGGTGATGAAGATGTGAATGATGAGTGATGGTAATGTGAATGAAAATGTTGGAGATAAGGATGATAAGGAAAATGATGAAGATGTGGATGTGGATGACAAATAATGATGGTGCAGATGATGTGGATGATGGGAGTGATGATGGTGGTGAAGATGCCGATGATGAGAATGATGATGAAAATAAGGACGTGAATGTTGATGGTGGTAATGATAAAAATGTGGATGATGAGAATGATGATTATGTAAATTTGAATATAGACGTGGATGAAGAGGAAAATTATGAAGATGTGAATAAAAATAATGATGATGATGATGGGGGTGATGATGGTGTGGATGATGATAATGATGATCATGGTGGTGATGAAGATGTGGATGATGGGAATGATGAATATGATAATAAAGATAATGATGATGGGAATATTACAGTGGTGATGATGATGTGGATGATGAGAGTGAGAATAAATATGATAATAAAGATGAGGATGATAATGTGAATGATGATGAAAATGTGAATTATAAGAATGATGATGATTATGATAATGTGAATACAAATGTTGGAGATAAGGATGATGAGAAAAATAATGAAGATGTGGATGACATGAATGTTGATGGTGGTGATGAAAATGGGGATGATGAGAATGATAATGATGTAAATGATGATGATGTGGATGAACATGTAAATGATGATGATGGTGAAGATGTAGATCATAAGAAATTGATGATCTTGAGAATGGCGATGAGAATAATGATGACGATGATGATGATGTGAAGATGTAAAATGATCATGAAAATGGTGATGATGAAGATATAAATGATGATGATGGTGGTGATGTGGATGATGAGATTGATGATGATGTGGTGATGATGCGGATAATGAAAATGATGAAGATGATGGTGATGTGGATGATCAGGTGAATGGTGATAATAAACATGTAGATGATGATGATGGTGAAGATGTAAATCATAAAAATGATGATGATTATGAAGATGTAGATCACGAGAATGCTGATAAGAATGATGAGGACAATGAAGATGTAAATGATGATATGGATGATGAAGTGATGATAATAAACATGTGGATGATGATGAAGATGATCGTTAAGATGTAGATCATAAGAATGATGCTGATGATGATGAAGATATTGATCATGAGTATGATGATGATGATGATGATGTTGATCATGAGAATTGTGATGATAAAGATATAAATGATGATCATGATGTGAATGATGAAGTGAATGATGAAGTAAATGATGATGATGAAAATGTGGATGATGATGATGATGATGATGAAAATGTACATCATAAGAATGATGATGATGATGTTGAAGATATTGATCATAAGAATAATGATGATAAAGATGTAGATCATGAGAATGGTGATGAGAAGGATGATGATGATATGAATGATGATGTGAATGAAGATGATAAGGAGGAAGAGGGTACAGGACTTAATCATTGCTGCCCCCCCCCCACCCCCACCCTCAGTGCTGGTGTTTTTCATGTTGCTCGATGACAGGCGGAGGTCTCGTGGGAGGACCCTCCCTTTTTTCTAACCACCACATGTTCTGTCTCTTTCTTCTTCCTCCCAAAGCTTTCCTCCATTGTCTCCAACGTCTATCTCTGATCTCATATATCTCACAGGACTGCTCTCTTACTCCCTCTTTCAGGAACCCCACCTTCTCTCTTCTCCTGCTTTCTTACTTCCTCTCACTTTCCTCTCTTAAGTTCATCATCTTTGTCACGTTCGTCCTTCGTTTCCACGTTTCTACCTTCTCCCTGGTGGGACCACTGTTTTCTCCTCAAAGCAGTTCCTCGGTTCTCCCTCTGCTGCGCTGACGCTCGCATAGAGAACCTCTGAGGCTCCGCTTTCTTAATTTTATCGCCACAGACCAGGCTAGCTCCTGCACGTAGCCGTCTTGATCTGAAGATATTATCGGAATGGATGCAGCTCCACACACGCCAAACTCCATCAGGCTTCCTGAGCAGCATAGAGCTTTGCAGCTTCAAAGAAAATGAAAACTTGTCATGCAACAGGATCTCCGGCAACTCCAGCAAATTAAAGAGTTTGAATAATTTGAGTTTGTAATCTGGGATTCACAACCATATTAAAGGAATCATCTCCTGATTCACTTTGAATTTGAAATTAAGATTTGTTGAAATTCAGTGGGATGAACTCCAAAATCCGAACCTCAATTATTTAAATAACACATCTCAAAAAATTCCTTAGCATTAAAACCAAGAAAAACCTCAAGGAAGATTAAGCCATAGGAGTATCCAGTGTTTCAAACTCTATATGGCTGATGGGTCTAACAGGTTCACCAGCGATGGACTGTTTTGTTTGCATTGAATGTGAAGCATCAGTAAACCCCAAACCCTAAACCTTAAAAGGTTTATTAAGTATCTCAAGCAGTTCCCGTAGAAATGACTCTGTTTTACTGATCTGCTTCTCCTCAGCAGCACTGTGGGGGTTTTAGGGGCTGATTTACAAACTCTAACAGGTTTCTAATGTACAGACAGAAACAACTGCTGCTTTTTTAACTTTTTTAAGTTCCATATCTAAATGCCAACGCCTCACTGACTTACTGACTCATCAAGAATTCTCCCGCCTCCTGACTAACTAAAAGGCTGAAATTTGGCAACGTGATCCCCTATCATATCCTTGTAAAAAGTACTTCTAATCTTCCCACATTTGATGCTTTATTTGATATCCCAATCGAACCCTTCCAGGGTCATGTTGGGGTCTTCCTGAGTACCTACGAGGCTGAAACTTGGTAAATACCTACCTAAATCCTTGGATTGCCTACCATGTCTTTGGAAAAATCGCTATTACTATGGAACGCAACAACTCGGATGGATTAGGGTATTGATGACTACCTACAAAGCTGAAACTCGGCTCTGTTATTCCTTATTATTTAATTGGAAAACCTACCAATAAATTCCCGTAAGAGACAAAAACTTTTGAGCCGGGAATTTATTGAAAACAAACATTTATTTCAAATAGGCTGTCCATCAGTTGATCAAAACTTTAGGACTAGGTTAGGTTGAAAAAGAAAACACCCCCTCCCTCAAAACAGATATCAAAGTGTCAAAAAAAAGACTCAGTAATGAGAGGTTATCCATCCAAACTTCCCTTGCCATCCATTCCCAAATGTTCTCAATCGTATTTAGATTAGGGGAACATGCAGGGTGGTCCAAAAGAATGATGTTTTCCCCTGGAAGAAATCCTTTGTCAGGCAGGCATTGTGAACTGCAGCATTGACCTGTTGAAAAACCCAGATATTACCACACAGTCGAGGGCCATCCGCTGTAACATCTCCACATAGCCAGCTGCTGTTTTACACCCCTGCACAACCTGAAGTTCCATTGTTCTATTAAAGAAGCTGACTCACTCAACATTTTTAAGAAACTTCTCAAAACCCATCTTGTCCACAGACAATTGCTATAAAAAAAAAAATAAATTAAAAAAAACTCACCAGATTGTGTAATTCGCAGGGTTGATGGTGCTGCAGTCTAGGTGTTTTTTTCTTAATAATACTGAGTTGTGTTGTTTTCTCATTGGTAAGTCGCTTTGGATAAAAGCGTCTGCTAAATGACTAAATGTAAAGGAAAACGCACCCCAAATCATGGTTGCTGTGCTGTACAAAACATCTCAGGTGGGATCTTCTTGTCATGCCAGTAACGTTGGAAGCCATCAGGACCCTCAAGGTCATTATCTCATAAAAAAGAAATTTCTTCTACCTTTCAATGTCCCTTGTTTGGTGTGCCCTTGCAACGTCCAAACAGACAATTTTGTGGCATTAGAGAAGACGTGGCCTTTAAAAACGTGTTTTGATGCCGTCTGATGGTTACTAGGCTACAGTCAGCACCAGTAATGGCCTTAATATGATAGAGGATCATACCGTGTCTTGACGGACAGCCAATTGTATCCTGCGACTCAGCGCTGGTTTTTTTGGGTCTACCACTTTTTTGTTCCATAACCCTCAGGATTATTTAGAAAATGCAAAATGACTGTCTTACGGCGTCCAACCTCAGCAGCAATGGCACGTTGTGAGAAGCTTTGCTTATACAGCTCAATAACCCTACCACGTTCAGTCAGTCAGCTCTTTTGCTGTTGCCATCAGGAGGTCCTGACTGTAAATATTGAACACATATTGACAGGGAATCTAAATTTTTTGCACAGATTATGGCTTTTAAAGGCTATGGTTTTAAACTTTTGTTCTGCTGAAAAAATCATGTTTAAGTGTAAATGCTGTTAAAAAAAAAACTCATAACTTTTTGTCTCTTTTGCCGATTTTTTCTTGAACCTTCTTAAGCTCCATTAGCGCAAAATGCTAATTTTTGCATTTTTTTACCTGGTCTTAAGATCAGGAGTGTATATTCATTCCACAAATTAATTTCATATTTTTGATTTCCTCAAACTTCACTCTATACTAATAGGTCCATTTAAAATATATAAACTCTGAGGCCATCACTCATTCATAAACAACTGCCTTTTAACTTTCAAAGTGTTATCAAGTTCTCCACCGTGAGGCAGCACGGGTATTCCGCAAGACATTTATTATTTCACAGTCCTGTTTGAGTGAGAAAGGACACTAGCCGGACATGCCTCAGGCCCACTTTTATGTTCCTTCTGCACTCACCTCTGTTAAAGTCCAGATGGTCTGAGGTGCTTCAGAATGATGGGTTTGGGAGACGAGAGACTTTATTCAGATCGGTGTTGATCTACTGAGACAGAACTGATTTGATATACAGGTGGACCATAAGTATGGATACACCCTGTTAAAATTGAAGTGGTTGCTGATATCACCTTACTGTTTGTGGCAAAGGAAACATTTGAGTCTGGGTGATGCCCATGGTGGCCAGCTGCAAAGCTGCCATTTTAGATTAAACTTTACTTTTTTCAATAGGAAGGGGGTCATGTGACACATCAAACACATACATTTTTATCATAGCTTTAGTTATTATCAAGCTGTGGATATGTTTGTCTAGACATCTCCCACACTTGACTAAGGCTATGGTGTACTCCGTGAAGATCCAGAATGTGGAGCACCTGAAACAACAGATAAAGAAGGCCTGTGGTAGCATTTGTTCTGTGGTATTGCTATCAGTGTGTCAAGAGTGGGAGAAGAGAATCGAGTTGACAATTCAACACAATGGGCAGCACTTTGAGAGCATCCTTTAGTGGGTTACTGTCGATGCTCCATGTCACAAATGTGCCCCTTCCCATTAACAAAAGTAATATATATGAGTCCCGATTTGTTTGAAAGTTTAAGGTGGAAACAGATCTTACAGACTGAATCACAGACAGAAAGAAATTTTATTATTTTCAAAGTTATTTTACATCCTTCATTCAAAACACAATACCAATCTATACAGTTATCATCTTCTGTTTATAACTCAAACTGATCAGTGTGAGATCAGTCGAACTGAAAAGACAAAATAATAAATAAAGTTTAAAGAGAAGAGGGGAGCAGTGTTTCACCTCCATTACAGAGGAGCACCGAAGTCTGATCACATGATCACGCTGTCTGATAGAGCGTGTTTAAATACTGTAATACACACGCGCACACGCACACACGCCCGCCCGCACGCACGCACACACACATACACACACACACACACACACACACACACACACACACACACACACACACACACACACACACACAC
>JAOUQT010171305.1:0-18299 GCA_025769995.1 Xyliphius kryptos
CTCAGTGGACCTGGGATTTGAACCCACAACCCTTAGATTGCTAGCCCAACACCCAGCCCACTAAGCTACATCACCCTATATCACTTTACATACTTTAACTTTAATTAATATACATTATTTGTTTTTTAAAAATGGTAATTAACATTAGATCGTAATGTTCTTTGATGTAGTTCATAAAACTCACCCAA
This sequence comes from Xyliphius kryptos, assembly GCA_025769995.1. Lineage (NCBI taxonomy): Eukaryota > Metazoa > Chordata > Actinopteri > Siluriformes > Aspredinidae > Xyliphius > Xyliphius kryptos. The sequence continues at coordinate 189 of JAOUQT010171305.1, forward strand.
AAAAAATTTACGTCAACATGACTACATCAGAAAAAATGTGTGAGCGGCAGGAAAACAAAAGACTTTCATGGAAGCTTCAAATCAGACAAAACACAAAAAATGATCTCATGGTGCAAAATCAAATTCTGTACTGAATGGCATCACTGACTTTAAGAGTACAGCCCAGATTACCAAATAACAAATTGCATAAACAAATTTAAGTCCAATAACAAAGGAACAAGTTACGTTAGGGTGTGCATTATTGTGACTAAATGACAAGAAAGATGTGATTTTAGGCACAATGCAAAGTGAAGTACAGTTACACCTCTTTTCCATAATTTATTCACAATAATGCACCATCGAGTGACTTATTGCATTTATTTATAATAAAAAAATAGATTTGGTTCATAAATGCTTTTATTGAAAGCAAAATCATTAATAATCTGGTCTTCCGCGATGTAGTCTGTTTTTTAAAATGAATGCTGATCGCTGAGTAACAGGTGTACGGTTTCTCTAACAATTCAATACTTATTACAGAATGCAGTTTATTAAAAAAAACATTGGGAAAATAATTTATCACGCATCGGTACGAATGTAAAGCGGTCAGAGGTGTGCATTATTGTCAGACAAACAGCTTTGCTAGGGTCACCTGATAAACGTGCATTTTTTTAAAACTGAAACAGCTCATGCCATGGGAAGAACAATCGTGACATCTCAGGGACACCAGACAACACCAGCATACACGTATTTAAATGAAAATTTAATACGGGCTGTGTAATAAAGCATTTTCCTTCTAATGTGACATCCTGCCTCCAGTCGCTTCTTGGTCAATTGTTTTTTTAAACACTTTACTGCACCATTAAAATATCAATCTGCCAAAGCCAGACTGCACCAGCCTTTTAAATGAAATGGCATGTGACACGTTGATTGGTTAATTGCACGTAACCCCCAAAACACACCTATAGATCATGCATTCACAATAGTGAAGATATTCTGGCACGTATTAATTCAAGCTGTGAATTGTGTGGTTGATAGCTTGCTGAAGTTTGGTTATAATTATGAAATTATTGTGGGCGGTACGGTGGCTTTGAGGTTAGCACATTTGCCTCTCAGCGCTGGGAAATCCGGTCCGTATCCCAATCTGGGTGGAGTTTCCATGTTCTCCCTGTGTCTGCGTGGGTTTACTCCAGGTTCTCCGGTTTCCTCCCACAGTCCAAAAACATGGATTCCAGGTAAATTAAATTCTTTAAATTGTTCCGTATTGTGTGTGTTTGTGTGTGTGGCTGTAGAGTGAGTGTAAGCACAGCGATGGATTGGCGCCCTGTCCTGGGTGTATCTGCCCAGCGCCCGAGGTGTTCTCCCCTGGATGGGCATGGGGAACCCCCCCGCGACCCTCATAAAGGAACAAGCAGAGGATAATGAATGAATGAATGAACAGAAGCTGTCACTGCTGCAAAGGAGGTGTTAAAAAGATGTGTATTTATGTTCAAATGTATTTATTTACAATTCAGTAGGATCCAGTTGGAGAAAATTATATCAGGCCAGGTCCAGGTGTTATGATTTCTACCTTGTGTTCTGATTTAGTTCCATACCCTTTAAACGGCAGTAGCCTAGTAGTTTGATCAGCATTTTATATTATCAGCTGATTACAAAACAAATTACAAATATCGGTCAAAATATTTTAACAATATTTATTGTTTTAAATGCTGAGCTTGCTTTTGAAAAAAGGTTTTCACTATTAATGTTTCTTTTTTTAGTGCACGCCATCATAATGAGCCTTTCTTTGACTCAGTTTAACCTCTAACTGCTGCTTCTCACTTCGTACCTCGCCTGTGCTGGCTTTTGCGCTCCCGAATCTGCACAGGTCCGATTGGCTGTGGTCCATGGTCCCACTACGCACACGATTGGTCTGTGAGTTTACTGCACAGCAAAGTCCATACCGTAAAGACAAGAAAAGTTCAGCCGCTAAAAATAAACAGTGAAAACTGAATCTGTTTGGCTTCGTTGTGATCAACATCTGGGACCTGAATTGGACCGCGATCCGTCTATTAGTGACTGCTGATGTAGTGTATGAAGCACCACCACATGGAGGTGCAGAGTCAGTGAATAACACACAGCGCACTCTGACCTGTTTGAAGAAGGGTGAAATGGTAATGACAGCGGGTTTGAAGGCAGACAGGTTGAACTGGTCCTCCAGGATGCTGAATCTCTCCGAGTTGCGTCTCGGGAGATACATCTTCTTGTCCACATTGTTCTTTCCTAATTTAAAAACCACAAAACACATACAGATGTAGAATTAGTAAATAAAAGCAGTCAGATGATAGCGACACTGAACGCAGTGCTGTAAACATCAGGGTCAATGCTGCTTCATCTGGGAATCAAAAATCACACCGACGTTCCCGCACTACCCTCCTCCTGCCGGCCGAAGCTTGGGCTGATTGTTCTCGATGAAGTGTTTGAGATGATCAGGCTTGCAGCTCGCAGCCGTGACCTCATACCATTCAGACTGTCCGTGTCGGTGGTGTCGCGCTCCATGGTGGCCGAGCTGATGACGTTCATGATGTTGACGAGGGCAAAGGCGAAGGGCATCCTGTACTGTCCCAGGCGCTGACAGAAGCCCTCAGCGTGAGCGCGCAGCTTCTCCAGCTTGTCTTTGTTCTAGCGAGTGAGACATGGATCAGATGGAGACGCACCTCAGGACGCCAGCACCACCACCTACATGGATCTGTTACTGCATTCTCACCTTTCCGCTGTCGCTCTCTCTCAGAACATTATAGGGCTCAGCGCAATCTCCGATTTCCCCCTGCTGCAGAACCTTCTCGATCTAAACACACACACATCTTACATGTAGGGAGGCGCTGTATTTTCTGCACCAGTGCTTATACCTTGAGCAGCCACTAGAAATCCTTGTTACATCTCCAGCGAAAAGTTACAACGTGTAAGTCATGTTAGCCACATGACTAATTTCAGAAGAAGCCTTTTACCTTAATGACCAGGAAGATGTCAGGAGATGGGTAAGAGATAGAGAAAATGGCGGCCTTGGCCTGTGTGGAGAAGTCAACATGCGGAGTGTGGGAGCGCAGGCAGCCTTTCATCTGATCTGTGTTCAGGTCGAAGTGGAAGTTCTCTGAAATCTTAAAATATACAACAAAACCACAGATTAATCAAATAATATCTAAACATCTAAACAGCTAAACATTTGAACATCTAAACAGCTGGACAGCTAAACATCTGGACAGCTAAACATCTAAACATCGGAACAGCTGAACAGTTGAACATCTGAACATTTAAACAGCTGAACATCTAAACATTTGAAGAGCTAAACATCTGGACAGCTGAACATCTAAACATTGGAACAGCTGAACATCTTAACAGCTAAACATCTGAACAACTGAACACCTGAACATATGAACAGTTGCACAAATAAACATCTGAACATTTGATCATCTAAAAAGCTAAATATATTATCATATGAACACCTGAACATTTAAACAGCTGAACATGTAAACATCTGAACATCTGAAAAGCTGAACAGTTAAACAATTAATCATCCAAGCATCTGAACATCTAAACATCTGAACTACTGAACATCTTAAGAGGTAAACATCTAAACCGCTGAACGGCTAAACAGCTGAACATCTAAACTGCTGAACATCTGAACAGCTAAATAGCTAAACAGCTGAACATGTAATCCGCTGAACATCTGAACATCTAAACATATAATCAGCTAAATAGCTAAACAGCTAAACACCTGAAAATTTGAACAGCTGAACATCTGAACAGCTAAACATTTGAACATTTAAACAGCTGAACATCTGAACAGCTAAACATCTGAACAGCTAAACATCTGAACAGCTAAACATCTAAACATCTGGACAGCTGAACATCTGGACAGCTGAACATCTGAACATCTGGACAGCTGAACATCTAAACATTGGAACAGCTGAACATCTGAACAGTTGAACAAATAAACATCTGAAGAGTTGAACCTTTGATCATCTAAACAGCTACACACCTTATCATATCAACACCTAAACATTTAAACAGTTGAACAGCTAAACATCTGAACTAGTGAACATTTGAACTACTAAACATCTTAAGAGGTAAACATCTAAACCGCTTAACAGCCAAACCGCTGAACATCTGAACAGCTAAACATCTGAACATCTAATCAGGTAAACATCTAAATAGATAGCTAAACATCTGAACATTTAAACAGATAAATATCTAAACAGCTGAACAGCTGAATATCTGAACAACTAAACAGCTAACCATCTGAAAATCTAAACATCTTAACAGCTGAACATCTGACTAGCTTAACATCTGAAGAGCCGAGCATCTGGACATCTAAACATATGAACATCTGAATATCTGAATATCTTAACATCTGAACATTTAAACATCTGAACAATTAAACATCTTAACAGCTGAACAGCTAAACATCTGAACAGCTGAACATCTGAATATCTAAACATCTGAATAGCTGAACATCTAAACAGCTAAACAGCTGAACATTTAAACAGCTGAACATCTAAGCATTTAAACAGCAGAACATCTGAACAGCTTAACATCTAAACAGCTGAACATCTAAACATCTAAACAGCTGAACATCTAAACATCTGAACATCTGGACAGCTGAATATCTGAACATCTGAATATCTAAACAACTTTCTAAACAATTATATGAATAGCTAAACATTTAAACAACTGAACTTTTTAACATCTAAACAGCTAAACATCTGAACATGTAAACATTTGAACACTAAATCAGTATCAATGACATCACATCTAAACTGGTCCCACCTTTACAGCTATTTCAGCTTCAGCAGCCTCCATTCTACTGAACGTCTTTGTACAACATTTTGGAGTGTGTATTTATTACTGAAAACATTTTTAATGTTTTACTGTCATGTTTTACTTCATTGATACCAATGAAGACCTGTCTTACAGTTTTAGTTCTTTGCAAAGATGTTGGATGGCGTTGTAGTCTGTTTGTCCACACCAACCTTGTCTTTATAGACCTGTTGTCATGCTGGCAAATAGACCTTCCCCAAACTCTTTGAACACAGTTATTATACTATTCTCCAGTATGATTTTTTACACCATGGCAACCGCAAACCAACAACACAGGAATGTTAAAGGGCAGTTCCACTGGTGCACCCCTCTTCATTTCCTCTGTATAATGCCCTGGGGGGCATTTCCTCCCTGAGACCCAAACAAGCGGGATTAGCAACCACACAGATAAAGCCCAGATTTATCAGATAAAACTGCAAAACATCCTCTTAGAATGGAGGGAGTAAAGGGGCAGTTTAAGGGACGTCTGTCTGTCTGACATCTGCCGTCTGTTCATTTAATGAGAAGTGGAGTTCAGAAGTTTAACTGTGTGAGGACTAAAGAACAAGGACACGCCTCCAAATCACTAAACACTGTTTTAAAATCCCAGGGAGATAAAATCAAACACCCAGCTTGTAATTTAGATAACATTATGCACCCAATAGTTTGGGAAAGCTCCTTTTCTGTTCTAGCATGAGAAAAGCAAGGTATATCAAACAAGGATGGATGAGGTTGGTGTGGAAGAACTTAAACGTCCCTCATTATGACCCTCATGTCTGACCTCACAGATGGATGAATAAGACACTCCAAAATACTGTAGTAATTATGGTATTTTGTGTGATATGGAAAATAAAGAAATAAGATCAGGATTATAAAATCCCAGATTAACCAGATTATTTATTCGTTGACACATGTATATATTTATATTTATGTTGCACAGTGATGATGTAGCCGTAACAGCATACTGACCTTTTTCTTCTCCTTCAGGTCATATAAGGCCATGGTGGCAAACATGGGCTCGATCTCGATCTCAAACCTACAAGGAACCAGAAGTAGAGAAGCTCAGGATGATTGTACTGGATATTAATAAAGGTAACATGGAGTAACCGAGGGGATATATCTGATTCAGCACTCTGCACCAGGTCTCTGCACCAGCTATTCATTTAAATTCATCCAACCATTATCTTCCGCTTATTCCTCTACTAGGGTTGTGGTGAGGTTCCCCATGTCCATCCAGGGGACATTTCAGGAGCTGGGCAAATACTCCCAGGACAGGGTGCCAATCCATAACTGGACATACACTCACTCACACATCCTCACACACACAAACACACACTATACGGGGCAATTTAGAGCACTCAGTTTACCTGAAATCCATGTTTTTGGACTGTGGGAGGAAACTAGAAAACCTGGAGAAAACCCATGTGGACACGGGGAGAACATGGAAACTCCACCCAGATTAGGATTTGAACCGAAAATCCCCAGTGCTGAGAGGCAAACAAACGTGCTAACCACTAAGCCACCGTGTCGCCCTAAAATGTAAATGTCTAAAAAAATTCTTGTAAAATAGAATTTTTATTTTAAATCTTCAAAACATTTTAAATCATAATTCTGCATCACATAATGACGTAATACCTTGGGAGATGCATTGCTTAAATCTTGTTTTGGAGGGTTGGTCTAAATGTATATCAAATCCTGGCCATGAAAGCCTTTTAATGTCTCTATTTAGCTACATTGTCTGACCATATTTCAAGTTCAAATGTTTTCTAATTAATTTAGAAAACATAATTTACTTGATGCTTTGGCATCGCAGGAGAATCCTCTGTCCTACGTGCTCATTCGGACAGTCAGGAATGGGCCGGATCTCGACGGCGTCGTCCTGGAGACGAAATACACAGCTTTTATTTCACTGAGTAGGAAAGTTTAAATGTAATACTTTAAATTTAAGAGAACCTTTTAGACAGGGCCAGTGAATGGCAGGAGAGGGACAGTGGATTGAGGGCATCATGGCTCTTTTCTCACCTCATCCCCTGCTGGGTACAATGCGAACAGCTCTGGATGGCGGCTGCTCTGTCGGCTGTCAAGATTGAAGCGGTCCAGTTCCTCTGGGTTACTGAATCTGAGGAGGTTGTCGAGCCGAGGATCTGGCTGCAGCCCCCGCAGGTCAAAGTCGGAGGAAGTGATGGTGCTGCGAGCGCTGTCATCTTCACACAACACGGCCAGAGATGGAGACTTTACCTGATGAACCCGACCCCAGAGACTAAATTAACGAATATTAATGCTCCGGAAAAAAAAGTATTTTTCTGTCCTTAAATCTGATTAGCAAAGCCGTTTGTCCAGCCGTGACAAATTGACAATAACTAAGTGTATTTGATTATTAGAGAAACTGAAATCCTGTTTCTCAATGATCAGCGTTCACTTTAAAAAACAGACTAGAATTCATTAAAGAAGACCAGATGATATATCTAGGATTTATGTAAAAGTCATGGCTTTAGAGGTTGGTTCTTTGGATAAGTTGAAAAGTGCTTGGGAACAGGAGCTGGGCTTTGTCTTCACGGAGCAATGGTGGAACAAGGCCATATATAAAGTTCATATTCAGTGTGCTAGGCTTCAGTTGATTTAATTTAAAGTACTGCACAGGGTTCATATATCTAAATCTCAGTTGTGTAAATTTTGTATTAATTATTTTCAAATTATGTCAAAGATAAGATTTTGTGTGTCAAAGTTAACATAAATCCCTTTATTGCGATATTTGTTTGTTCTACTGACATGCCCCCACTCACTGCTGTTCAACACTGCTGACATTCATGCATTTACATATCACGTCATGGCTTTAGGATGTTTTACACTTTCTTAAATGAGATATGATAAGGTCTACAATTAAAGGTGATACGGCTGCTTTCTTTGACAAATGGAATTCTTTTCTTTCATATTTTAATGAACTTCAGGTTATGCCGGCATTCGCCATTCATTATCTTCTGCTTAATCCTGTACCGTGGTCGTGGTTGGGTTCCCCATACCCATCCAGGGAAGAATGTCTCAGGCGCTGGGCAGATACACGCAGGACAGGGCGCCAATCCATCGCTTGGTACACACTCAGTCACATACACATGCAAACACACACTATACAGGGCAATTTAGAGCATTCAATTTACCTTGAATAAATGTTTTTGGAATGAAACCGAAGAAAACCCAGGCAGACATGGGGAGAACATGGAAACTCTCCCAGCGCTGAGCGGTGAATGTGCTGACAACTTTAACTTTATTTATTCTTTGTATATTTTTTTTTTCCTTTTTTTCTTGGGTTGTTTGGAAGTTGTGATGTGATATAATTTTGTGTATTTAGTGATGTATATAAATTAAAAACTGAGGTTATGAGTGAATTAATGAGTGAGAGTTTGTTTCCTCAAATATATATGTATTAAAAAATAAGACCAGATTATTAAGGATTTTTCTTTTAGTAAATGCATTTATGAATCAAACTTTGTTTTTTTTTTCTAATAGTGTGTTTGTAAGGGTTTTATAAAAGCAATAAGGCACTTTAGGTTGTATATTATTGTGAATAAATCACAGGAAAGAGGTGTAACTGCACGTTAGATAATCTAATCTGGCTTGGGTAAAACTGTTCAGACTGGATCTGATCTGATCTGATCTCACACATCTTTATCATAGAACAGTACTGAAAGTAAAACATCAGCGCGAGGTTGCTGCAGTTACCGGTTGCTCCTGTTTCTCAGGTATGACATCCGACTCGAAGATCTGCTTCTGCAGGATTTTAAGAAACCCTGTCCTCTCTGAGTACGCACTCCATCCGTCCCCCTGGCACCTTCAGAACAGGACACGTTCAGCCAGAGATGGGTCATGATCCAGTTCCTGACTCAGAACCCTGATACTAATCAGTACTCAGTACATACTCACCGTCTGGACACCACCAACCATGGCTGGGTGTAGCTCTGTACACAGTCCCTCACTTGAGGATCCAGTTCCACTCTGTAATCAGAGGATATACGTATTAGAACCAAAGTCTTGATTATATACTGTATATAAACACTGTGTGGATTCCACCACTAACCCCTCAGAGGGAGACACACTTCGACACTCCCTGTCCACCAGCTCCACGTCCAGGTCATCGTCAGGGAACTCGCCCAGTTCCTGCATAAGCTCGACGTCTCCGCTGCGCAGCTGCGTCATCAGGAACTCCTCCACATCTAAAGGTTCTACGGCGTCATATGACTGTGGCTGTGGAAACACAGATACCATCACTATACAACAACACAGTGGTAAGATCCAGCTGTGCTGAGAGATGAGTAGAACCCCACGCCACACGGTTCCTGGTTCATGAAATGAAAAGGTACCAGGTCAGTGGAGCTGCTGGTGGGCCACGATTCTCAGATGCTCGAGAACCTGTTTTACATAATCCAAATGAGTCCGGACTGATGGGACAGGCTCCACGATTCATTTCCCGCTGCTGTTAATTGCAGCTGTACATCCTGTGTTTCTGGCCTCGTGGAACATCAACATGTTCGAAGCCGAGTCCCTTAATGTGGTTGCAGCGTGACTGGTTTTCTTTGTGTTGTGGTTAAAAGACAAAGCCTGCAGTTGTGGAACTAAGAGAACCAGTTCTGGTTCCCTAAATGGTCCCTTTGATAGCTGGCTAACTTTTTGTTTGTGCCACAAAGAAAAGAAGATTTCCTTCCATCATCTACGACATTGGGACAGAAGTATCAGGACACCTTAACATTACACCGGCAGGAGTTTCATCATGCGTTGGTATTGCTGCTACAAGGTCTTCCAACAAAGTTTGAGTGAGGATGGAAATGTGAACAGCATTCCTTCTAAACTTTCTCTGTGTGCTGTGAGGGGTGCACCAGTGCAGCCACAATAGTCCCAACCATTTTTCATAAACCCCAACTAAATTTCCACACCACAGTCTCTCTCCACGTCCAAATCAGGAACCTAGATTCTGACCAATGCAACAACCAAGATATCAAGAACACACCTGTACACATGGAACAACGTCCAGTAGCTGCATTAATAATAATCTGTATCTATAAATGCCAAAAGCCCCACTGACTCATCACTAACGCTTTTACTTCCCGAGCACCCAAAGGGCTGAAACTTGGAGCTGTGATTATCTACCATGTCCTTGGAAAAACAGATTCTTGTTTCCTGCGTTCAATTGTTTGTTGTATGGACATCAAGTGCAACATCCTTGGATGGTTTTGCAAGTGTGTACAAATCTGAAACTTGGCTCAGTCACTCCTTATCATGTCCTTGGAAGTCTACTGATAAATTCATGTAAGAAAGCAACCGTGTGGACACCATGGTCACAACTCACACTATATTCACATATACACATTCCACATATTCATTTCAGAATATAAATTGCCACAAACCTCACTGTATAATAATATGTACATTTTAAATATATACATTTCAAAGCAATCATCATTTAAAAACAATTGCCTTTCAATTTTCACATTGTTGTTAAGTTCTCCACAGTAGCACAGCACAGATAATCCACTAGTTAATAATAATAATAATAATAATAATAATAATAATAATAATAATAATAATAATAATAATAGGGCGACACAGTGGCTTAGTGGTTAGCACATTTGCCTTTCAGCGCTGGGGATTCCCGGTTCGAATCCCAATCTGGGTGGAGTTTACATGTTCTCCCCGTGTCTGCGTGGGTTTCCTCCGGGTTCTCCGGTTTCCTCCCACATTCCAAAAACATGAAGGTAAATTGAATGCTCTAAATTGCCCTGTATAGTGGGTGTATAAGTGTGTGGCTGTGTGAGTGAGTGTGTACCCAGCGATGGATTGGCGCCCTGTCCTGGGGGTATCTGCCCAGCGCCCAAGATATTGTCCCCTGGATGGGCATCTGGAACCCCCCCGCGACCCTCATTAAGGAATAAGCGGAAGATAATAAATGAATGAATAATAATAATGATAATAAAGCATTACAGAGAGAATGAGAGGTTTTTAGCAGCTGCTGTAATACTTCAGCTGAAACCCTGCACTCCTTCAGTAAAAATAACAATGAGTAATAACAGACAGACAGACATGCTGCATCATGAAGGGACTCGTAAAGTCCAGGCTTGTTGATAAGCCTCTCTGCAGCATGCTCAGTCTTTAAATCCTAATCCGTCTGTGCATCATGTTTCAGCCTGAAATGATCCGGCCGTGACCTAAAAGCACTTCTCCACCTCCACCGGCAACAATTTTTCCAGGAAATTCACCAGCTTTAGGATTTTAGTGGATGTTTCATTGGCCTGTTAAACTAACAGTGGTTAATAATTGTAAAGTGCGAACTCCAGTGTGCTCACTGGAAGGTGACGCCCATTAAACAGCGAAGGCCCGAGTCAGCGGAAAGGTCTTTGATGTTGAACTTCATTCTTAATTAATACTTAAATTAGAATTTGTTATTAAAAACACCATGATAATTGTGTTAACCTGTTGTAGGCCTAAGAGTCAATGCAACACAATCCACATTTAATCACAGTGCAAGTGCTATTAGGGTGGTGGATGATTCTAAGCACTGAGGTTATAAAGTTACTACACATTCACACACACTAACACAAAGCACCTGCTGCGTTACACAGAACTTACTCGATCAGAACCAGTACTTACAGTTTGGTGGGTGATCAGTAGCAGGTTTAAATTCCTGCTCTGTACAATTAAACAGAGTGATTTACTTGAGACGAATCGACTCGCAAGTTATTTATTTTCTGATGACGATGCATTTAAATAAAACATTTAGAAGATTTCACTCGAAACTGCAGAAACCAGAAGTGGCTTTTTGTATTTAAATACACGAGGAAGATGCACGCAGACAACTTCAACACACTCCCACTCACACACACACTCACACACACACACACACACACACACTCACACATACATACACTAAACCTAAAACCTTCACTATGTACGACAGGTGCATCAACAGAATCAGAGAGATGATCCTCACCAGGCACTTTTTGCAGCTTGAAAATGTTCAGACGACAAAATGGCGTGGACGGAAATAAAAACCCCGCGGCTGCGTCTTTCTACACAATTCTTCCTCTCTAACTTTTTGTGTGCCACACCACACTGTTGAGGCAGCAGGATGTGATGTCACTTCCTTTCACCAGTCCTGGTGAGCATGCTGAGGTGCGTAATGAGTGCACGGAACACGTTCCGGATGGTAAGTCATGACAGGAACCGGGACTCCATCCGTTACGGAATGAAGGCCTGACGGATTCCATCCCAGTGGACATGTCTTATTACCCCGCAGTTACTGACACACACGTGGAGCCATCCCTTCGGGTCTCTGACTGTAAACATGTGAACACTGAACAGAGTTCTGTGTGTGAATGTTTAATAAAACTGAAGAACCTGCTCAACACAGACGGATCTGTTCCACTGTCACATGATGTGAACCACATGACCTCGCGCCTGAGGCACCTCTTTTTTCATGTACTGGCTTCTAGTCTGTGTACAGTAACAACAGTAACCCGCCGTCGCTCCCGCACATTGTGTTTATTTAAATTCCCACCGAACTGTGAGACTGAGGGAGTTAACACTCACCGCGGTGAAGCAGAGCGACGCCGAGGCTCCGGAGCTGTGCCGCTGGTGGAGGGTGTTCTGTGGAGTACCATGGCTGAGGTTGCTGAAGTGTCTGCGGACTTCAGCAGAAGAGTGTCTGAGATCAAACACAAATAAACCTCACAGATGTTTATGCTGACATCATCATATTTTATATTTTTAGAGAAAAAAAACTCCTGTTTAACCTCCTGAACAGCAGGTGGGTCATCCACATACATCCACTTCTGAGGGAACTATTTGAGGAAGGCCCTTAGTGCACCAAGCATGATGAGTAAGTTTGGTGTGAGGAAGGAAAGGAAGATGGAAAAGCGAAAGAACCTGAGACGAGAAGGTTAGGGAGGTGAGATTGAAGTACAGCGGAACGAGGAGGTGTAGATCAGCAGAGGAATGATGCAGATGGAGCCACCAGGCAGGAGGAGGAAGAGGTTAATTAAAGTGGCTGCAACCCTGGAGAGAAAAAGTACATTTACCACCCCATGGCTCTAAAACAACAACAGGACAACCACCTGGTTTGATCTGGAACTCTGGTGACATTGAGATGCTGAGATGTTTGCGCACAAACTCAGCGTTGTGGTTTCTGATGTGAAACATTGTGGAATGTACACACTGAACAAAGCATGTCATTTGAATTCATCTCCTGTAACGCCGTTCGAACCCGGCCTCCTTTCACACCTCATTCACTCCGCTGATGTTCCCACTGCATCTGAGCCAACGATGCGAACAAAGCGGCCTGTTGTCTCCGCACAGCGCACAAACCAAGCCCCTCTGTCAGCTACAATGGCAGGGTACTGATTACAAAAAGCCCCCAATTTCCATAAATTAATGCCATTTACATGCATCGTCTAGCGGAAACGACGAGGCACCGAAGCAATGAAACTCCCCGATTCTGAGGGGATGACCGTCTGAGCTCAGTATTTTCTTAATTCTGCCATGGCAGCTAGCTGTCTCCATGGACGTAAATATATTACAATTGGTCATTTAGCTAACGCTTTTTTCCAAAATGACTTAGAAATATCCCAACTTCATTAGGGTCAGAATACAGGGTTGATGCATCAACCCTGGTGAAATTAGGGTTAAGGGCTTTGCTCAAAGACCCACATTGGTAATTTCAGTGGACATGGGATTTGAACCCACAACATTCAGATTGATAGTCCAACACCCTAAACACTGAGCTAACGTCCCATATACAGATGGGCTAGGAGTATTTTACTAGTACTCATTAGTAATTAGTTTTTGATGTAAAACAGGGCGATGAGAGCGACAGGTCAGCAATGTGTGAACTCGATGGAGAGCAAAGTCTAAGGGAGGGAACAAAGGTAAACAGTGGGCTTTCTCTTCCGGTCCTTTAACCCACGGTTGCCATAATAATCGGTTGCAGGGTGAAAGGTCATTGTGTGTGAATGTTTACACAGCGTCCATTAAACACACCTACAATGTTATACACAGTGTTTAGGACCTCGAACAAAGAAAATCATATATAAACACAGTGTGTTGAGTTTTAAATTGGTAGTCAATACTATATTATAGCCATTAATATAACACTAACACAGTAATAACACTGTAATAACACTGTAATAAGACAGCTGGGGATCAGTGGTTCTTCTGTCCCCTTACTCTGTAATGATCATACTGGTTTTGTATTAAAAAACAAATGTGATACAGACCATGGGTTTCGGGATTGTCGTGTTTTGTCGATGCCGAAGGCAGAGTAATCTTCAAGGTCCCAAAACAAACAGTGACCCAACGTACAATTCATACAAGATACCCACCTGACGTGAGACTAAACAAGGTCGGACTGTTAGAACCCCCTCAGAACAGTAAACACTACCACAGTCACCTGATCGTCTAGCACATGAAGAACCTAAAAACTGAGAACCAACTCTGAGCATTTCCCCAGACGTGACTGGAGGAGAAACTCGGTTCTGATGGAGAATACAGAACCTCAATCAACCACCATCAAGGTGGACCTCCAGACACAAAATATAGATGTGTCGGAAACAGAACAGGAACCAGATACATTCCTGAAAATCATTATCATTATCTTCCGCTCATTTTACAAATTAAACGGATAGATGTATTTAATTTGCACACATAGATGCACATTGTGCACTTCATAATATTTTGTTTTATTTTATTATTAGTCACTTTTTATGCTATTTTACAGTTTGCCTTATTTGTATAATTTTTATAACTATATTTATTTTTACTTAACTTACTTTATTCTTAATCAGTAGCCTACTATTTAAATTGCTTTTGGTCGCAGTCATTAAAGTATTTCACTGCTAGCTGTACCATGTATATCTATGCACATGACAAATAAACTTTGATTTGATTTATTTCTATACTAGGGTCACATGGTGTCACAGGACTGCTATCACCTCTAGAGCGGCAGAGCAGCACATGCACCGAGTCGAAGCGCACTACCACGCCGGCGGGAGCAAGGCAACACCAGGTAGCAGATCAGGAGCTTCTATTAACGCAAAACATCGACAGCGAGGTAACAGACTTGTCACCTAACAGAAGGGTGACATGAAACAAAGATGTGCAACGCGAACAGGGACAAACTAAATACTCACACAACCCAATCATGAGTACACAAAAGAACAATAACAAACCAAACAGGTAATTACCTTAACGGTGTACAAACACATAGCTAATTAACTCAAAACAGAAGGGCACCTGAGACATGGCGGATCCCCATAACGATCGAGGGAATTACGTTTTGGCCACTAGACAGATACACCCAGGACAGGGCGCCCATACAATGCTGGGCAGCCCCTCACTCATACACATTACATAGCGCATTTCAGATAGGGGCAATTTAGTGCAGTCAATTTAAAGTGATCTATTTACCTACTGTACCCACTCACAAAAAAATCACTGAGGGATGTGAGCACATGGAGCAGTGGGCAGCCTTGTTCACGGTGCCCGGAGAGCAGTTGGGGTTAGCTGAATTGCTGAAGATCACCTCAGTTACTGTACTTGTTGGGATCGGAAATTGAAGGCTGCTCCCTAAACTACAAGGGCTGCCGAGTCTGATATCTGCTCCATCCTTTTTGTTCTCTCATACAGACCCTACAGGTAACTTTTAAACAGGTTCAGACGACAAGAAAAAAAGATGCTCTGTTTGAAATTTAAACACATTTTCATAAAATCACACAGACCTCTGAGCCTCTATGACATCACGTCTGTGACGTGTTCCATTCATCTGATACAGAGACTGAAGTAAACATTCATCTATTATAATAACACACAATCTCACCATAGTTATCTGTGACATCTAATCTTCAGGTATGAGCTCAGTGAGGTTCCACTCCCCCACTCCAGTGGGAACATGAGGGATGGGGACTATCACTTTACATTTAGATTTAGTCATTTAGCAAATGCTTTTATCCAAAGCGACTTAGAAATGAGATAAAAACCCAAGTCAGTAGTTTTAGGAAAAAACAGCTAAACTGCAGTACCATCAACCCTGTGCATTACTTAATGTGTTTTTTTAAATAGAAAGTGTCTGTGAAAGAGGTATGTTTTGAGAAGTTTCTTGAAAAAAGGTTGAGTGACTCAGCCTTACGGATGGTGTTGGGAAGGTCGTTCCATCATTTTGGGAGAATATGGGAGGGGCTTAGACACAAATTCATAAAATTCAATGCTGCAGGGAATAGATACTGAGGCTTATTATAGAATAATTTTTAATGACGAGCCACAGAGGGACAGAACCTTCCCTAGTCATTTGGTTCCAGGAACAATAGATACTGAAGCTTCCTGCTGCAGAACCAAATCGGTCATTAGAGAGAATACCGCCGTCGTCTCGCACCATAACGCTTTAATGAAGTGAGTGTGAAGTGGAGTGCAGATCAGGGTCAGAGTTATGAATGCACTGTTGAGGAAAACACGGATCCTCAAGACTTCCTTCAGTTAGAAATTCCACAAACCGCCGATGTCAGCACAATGTGACTGAAAGAGGGGAACTGCAGGCCTGAGGTGGTGGTGCATTTCCCTTTCAAACTGACTTCCTGTTGACCACCGACATCCCGAAATGCAAAATCCGCACTCGTTCTATTGTAGTCACTTGACTCATTCTGCAGGAGTCTGTGAGCATGCACCAGAACCAGCACTCGAATCAGAATAAGAACCAAAACAAGCACCAGAAGCAGCATTACATTTACATTTAGTCATTTACAGACACTTTTATCCAAAGCGACATACAAATGAGAGAAAATACAAGTCTGTAGTTTAGGAAAAAAACAGGTAAACCACAGTACCATCAAACCTGAACTTTACTCGATCTGGCTGGTTTTTTATGTGCAGCACCAGAATCAGAACCAGGACCTGCACCAGAAACAGAACCAGCCCCAGAACCAAAACCATCACCAGAATTTGAACCGGCACCAGCAGTAAAACCAGCAACAGAACCAGCACCAAAATAAGCACCTAAACCAGAATCAGCACAATCACCTCAAGACAGAGCATCTGCAGTGGTTACATTTTCAACCTCAGTGACAGCAACCACACTGTATCCATAAACAGCCTGAGTTGCATGTGTGTTAATGACAGCAGCCTCCCAAATACCAACAAGCCCACGGCAACGAGCCCACGGCAACAGGGCAGATGGGAAAGTCAGGCTAAAGTAAGAGTGAGTGCCCTGCAGAGTGAGGATGAATTATAATACGATGTTGTTATTACGGAGTCTGTTATTTCCAGCGGAGCTGATTGCCATCCTGACGCGGTGGAGTTCCCTCCATCACGCTTCTCCTTTTCTGGTGAGCAAAGCTTCGTTTCCTTCTGAGTCAAACAGAAGCGGAACTGAACCACTGACCCGAAATGATTCAAAATAACCTGAATGCTTTTAATCAAGAGTTTAGGGACAGTCATCTCAATTGGTCAGTCCCTGTACCCCCGGGCATACCTTCAACTCTGGGGGAACAGTTTGGAGAAGGTCGTTTTCTGGTTCAAGGTCCATAAAGTCATGGCTGGGTGACTGACCCACACAGAGCCCTAATCTCAACTCCCAGCCAACACCGACTGAGATTGTGAGTCAGATCCTCTGTCTTTTCGTTGACAATCTGCAATAAAGCCAAAGTCTTAAGACCAAACCCCTTTATCCCTATACCCTGTCACTCTGAACATGGGGTGGTCGAGCTGTGATTCCGTCCACGCGCCGTGTTTATTCCCACAGGAAGCAGGATTCATTTTTTTTATTAAAACCGAGAACTGCCAGCACAATGGCTGCGTGCACTTCCTCTCCAGCTGCTGAGAAAATAAAGGAGGAACAATAAGAACTTCCAGCTCCGGCCAATTTAGCGCAAACTGCGGAACCGATCAACCTGACCGTGAAACACCTGCAGGAGGCGCCGCGGAGCACGAGGGGTACGTCCTCCAACAGGTCCGCGTAAACCCCACGAGACGACGTGGGACTTCGTAAAGCACGTGACGTGTTTTTAAATCTCAGTTAGAGTTGAATTAAAGTGCGTGACAGCTGAACTGAGACCCACGACCCCCAAACCACCGAGTCGCGAACACCGCTGAATTCGGGTCCCGTGCGCGTGCAGAGCGTGTCGCTGCCTGTCAGCCGGATTCCACAGCGCGGGATGCGCCGCGGGGTGGGGGTGGTGGGGTTAACATGGGTAAGAACAAAAAGGGCCTACCTGTTGATTTTAAGAGCAAAAGCCCTTCGGTCGCTCGATAAAGACATCCTGGGGGTGCGGG
>JAOUQT010171409.1:0-18299 GCA_025769995.1 Xyliphius kryptos
CCACTTAGAGCAGCCAAAATTTGCTTATAATTATTTTTTGGTGGGCAGTTGTAGGTTTGTGGTTAAGGAACCAGCTGGGTTCGATTCCAAGGTCCACCAAGTACTATGGCTGAAGTGCCCTTGAGCAAGGCACCTAACCCCAATTGCTACCCGGGTGCCATATAAAAGGCTGCCCACCGCTCCGGATACGTGTGCTCAGTTCACCAGTGTGTGTATTAGTGTGTGTTTCACTGCACGGATGGGTTAAATGTGGAGGACAGATTCCTCTGTGTGTAAGCACAGTAGACAAAATAGATCACTTTATTATTAACTTTATTTCTGGACTGTGGAAGGAAACCAGAGAGCCCAGAGAAAACCCACCAAACCGGGGAAAACGGAAGGGTTATGGTAATGCTACATACTGTACTTTTCCCCAGCTATCATGTTTTGCCTGAAACAATATGAAAAGTGATTACAGTTGTGTGCAAAATAATAGCAGTGTGTTTAAAAACACTAGTTAAGCACAAAATCTTTGTAGTACTTTTAATTTCCATGCATTGTTTTTCAAATCAAACAATGAAGAGAAATGTATAGAATTTTGAACTATTTTGCAGAAAATAACACAAAATGAACATCAGGCAGTTAAAAAAAAAAGCAGTGTCTGCATTTGTCTTTACAAACTCAAAATATGTAGTCTTTTTTATAGGATTTAGCATTCTTGTGAACCACTAAGCTAATATTTAGTTTGAACTGCTTCACATCTGTGTTGTTTCAACCAACTTCTAGCTGTTAACTAGTGTTCCTGCCCAGGAAGCTTTGACTACATCCCACAGTTAATTTGTATTTCCTGGTTTTGCCTGAGAAATGCCATCTTTGAAGTCACCCTACAAGTTGCCTATTGGATTATGGTCTGTGGATTGGTCAATATGGTTCTCCATTTGTCTTTAGGCCAGATGATGTGTTCTTAGGAAATTGTATCCGCTTCAGTACATGTCTTTTTTTTACCTGTGGGACTTTGTGGGGATTTCTTGCTAACAGATTAGCTTCACATAGGCGTCTTCTAACTGTCACAGTACTCACAGATAACCTGAGACTGTCTTTGATCATCCTGGAGCAGATCATTGCTGAGCCTGGACCATACTGGCTATTCTTCAATCCATTCGAATGGAAGTCCTGCGCTTTCTTCCATATCTCTCTGGTTTTGCTCTCCATTTTAAAGCATAGAAGATCATTTTTGCTGAACAGCTTTTTATTATCTGCACTTCTTTATACGTTTTACCATCTCCAATCAACTTATAAATCAAAGTTCGCTGTTTTTCTGACCAACGCCTCGAACGACGCCTATTTCTCAGGCGTTCAAGGAGAATTGCATGTACAGCATGTGCTGGCTTCACTCTTAAATAAGGGCCACCTGATTCACACCTGTTTCCTCACAGAATGATTGACCTCACTAATTGAACTCCACACAGGTATTATTTGGAACACAGCCCTTTCAATTAATTATTCAAATACACACGCAAACACATGCAGATCATGAATGCTGAAACTGTTGGTTTTCTATGAAGCTACTGCACCAACTGGTAGATTGTTTGTCGTGGTGATATAATTTATACCAAATACAGTGATAATCTGGTTTGTCATATTGGACTGCAATTATTTTGAACACTACTGAATGTCTGTTTTTTGGGTAAAACATTGTGAAAATGCTAAAAATACAACCCAGCACTTGTCGGTCAAAGTGCACTTTTTAAAACGATATTAAACGCGTTAATACCGTGGTATTGTGCAGCTGCTTACACAGTCCTGTATCACACAGCTCCAGGGAACCGGCTTTGATTCCTGCCTCTGATTAATGTATATGCAGTGCTTTACATTCGCTTCACAAGCGCCGAAAAACAAACCAATAGATGCACAGTCTACTCCAAACTGCCCTCAGGCGTGAATGTGTGAGTGTGTTTATGTGTAACTCATGCCCTATGGCAGCCTCAGCACCCAAATGAAATCCAAAAAAATCATGAGAAATGAATTCCAAAAAATGCCTTTTTTTTACAGTAAAGCTGTAAATGATATTCATTTCATTTATGCCTTTTTTCATTGAATGTATGGTTATGATTCCTTAGAGTGCGGCATGTCTGTTTGTCTGAGTGCATGAATTCATTGCGTGTGTGAGAAGCTGGAATATTTCACTGTGGCATTAACACTTGCTCATTTAAACTGGTAAATCCGTTACATGTATTGATTCAGTGTAAAGAGATTTCAGCAGTGTGTTCAGGGTTAACGAGTCAGGAATCCATTTTTCCACGTGTGGAAACGATGAAATCAGTACTTTCAGTATTCAGTTTTCAACAACATACAAAAACTTCTATTGACACTATTTGCCAGAAACATATGGAACCTACTTTGTTGATATAAGTCATTCATCATTCATTCATTGTCTTCCACCTAATCCTGTACTAGGGTTGAGGTGGGGTTCCCCATGCCCATCCACACTCACTCACAAACACACACTATACGAGGCAATTTATAGCATTCATTTTTTCTTAAATCCGTGTTTTGGGAATGTGGGAGGAAACCGGAGAACCCGACGGAAACTCATGCAGACACTGGAAGAACAGGGAAACTCCACCCAGATTGGGATTCGAACCGGGAATCCCCAGCGCTGAGAGGCAAACGTGCTGACCACTAAGCCACCGTGCCGCCCTGAAATAATAAGTAATTTAACAAAAACTCTTTTAAAATCTAATGTAATAAAAAGAATCTCTCATTTTTATAATTGTGGAGCACAGTCTGTATGTCTGTGTCTTCTGCCTCTTGCATTGTTTTCGCACTGACGCACTCCAGCCGCCAACAAACTCCCAACGAAAAGGAAGTACGTCTACTCGCACAACCAACCCGTCATGCTGAACAGCTTCCAGCAGAACAAAACCAAACCTTTCGCTTTGCAAATCGATCGCCACAGACTGCTTTTACTCGGGAGTTTCAGCTGCACATATTTTACCATGATGTGTTCAATCTGCAAGGCCTGCTGTGAGTGAAAACGCTTTCTGGGCATCAGGATTTTGTGCGGGTGAAGCATTAGCGTAGTGTTTCACAGTGTTTGGGGCAAGTACAATCTCCCTTTTATGAACCATACTGTACTTTGATGTGAATGCACGTAGTAGTGGAGTCTGGGTGTTGCACAGTTTGGTATATTGGATGGGTTTGGAAGGATGGTAGCGCAGTGTTGTGCTTGGAAATGAGTAAGGAGAGTGGAGTGAGGCGGCAGAGGGAGGGAAGGACACAAAGTGCTGGACACAATTCCCTTTTATTGTTCTTTTATTCAGATTCTCTACTTTCAATTTAAATGTTGGCCTCATATGAGAAACAGATACAGTTTTTCTATTTCATATTGCCGTCTTTTCTCATTTTTATAACCTTTTTAACACCTTTTCCAACGAGCTATCGCCACTCCACCAATCATTACTTTGAAGACAACCCCCGGGTGAAGTCGGTATGTCTTCTGGTAATACATATGAATCCCAGACAGTTTGCTGATTAGGTTTCCTTTTTGAGGGTTCTATAAAGAACTGGAGCTACCAGAACCAATTTAACAGACCAAAAACTTTACACTACAATACTAACATAACTTAACTACAAAGTCAAAATTTATACTTTCAGAGATATGTGTGGAATCCACTAAATCCCCCCGAAAACACCTGAAAGTGCCGAGTGCAATGAAGCGTATCCATCATATACATCGGTCTAAAGTCAGATGTTAAAGTAAGTCATTGGTTTATAAACTCAGGCACTAAGCTGTTATTTAAATTTGATGTCATAAAAGCTCCTGTAGGTGAAATCTCAGTGGGTTTTCGGACTTTTATCCGAACAGTGTTTATTCTGAAATAGCTATTTAGCCGGTGGTGTATTCAGTATGGATGGGATGATAGCGGGATAATTGACACCCCTTTAAGGATGTGGAGTTATATCCTGCTGCTCCGAACGATGCGGTCGTGTTTATTTCTGTAATTTTCCCGTTTTTATTTTTCGGCTGCAATTGACTGTGGGAAAGTAAAATAGTGAAGATCAATAGGGGAAGGAGAAATACTATTAAGAAAATCCCATAATTGACCCACATCAATGAAGCTCGCTAAATGAATTCCTAGCTTGTGGAAAGGGGGGGGGGGGGCAGGTCTGCTGCTTTGTTCAGACTGATATATGGAACTAGCAGTAACCTGTTCTACGCCCAGGTGGTGAGCATTACAGGCACTTTTCAGTTAAGTCACTGATTTGTTTATTTGGCGAGATAACTTTCTTCAATGCCATCTTCATTAAAGTTTTGGGGAAGTTTTCGGTGCTGCCGGAATGGACACATTTCGTCAGATGTCCTCTTTGCTGTTGCGAATCTGCCTTACAGCAGGGGTTCCCAACCTTTTACAAACCAAGGCCCACTTAACCCACCCCAAAACTTTTGACAGCCCCCAGAATATTTTATTATTGCCGTTTAAAACTAAATACAGTGCAAAAGTCCATGTGACCTGTGAAACTGACCGCATAATCACACAACAAAAGAAACTAACCATTTACAGCACTTTTTGTCATTTAGCTAACACTTTTCTTGGTTCTCTCAGTAAGAGATACAGTGGCTGCTTCACTTGTAGATGGTCCAGCTTCAGGGTCTTTTGTTGTCAAAGACCCTGCTGTTAACAATTTATCCATGATGTTTACACAAGAACAACGACTGAAGTAGCTAACAAACTAGTTAGTAATCAAATAGATAGCTTAGCATTTCATTCAATCCACTGGCTAGCGCTGCGTGTCGTGTGCCTCCTTGCACTACGGCTGCAGCCCACAGGTTGAAAACCACTGCTTTACAGCATTAGCTTCACATTAGCCGCCTCACATCATCCCCTCCACTCTAACCATACGCTAATTGCTAAACACCAAGCACCATGCGTGATCTTCTGATTTTCACTCTACAGCCTCGTTGAGCTTCAGCATTATATTCTTTTTTTGCTACAATCTGTTGATGTTCATCTAATTTTGCACTTGTCTTTCAAATAAATATAAAAAATGGACAGAGATAGGTATACGTCAGGCAGCGCAGCATTTCGGTTGCTATCGTAACCCGTTTATATTTTTGGTGAAATGAAATTCTAGTCCGGAGTATTTAAATGTAGTTTTTCGTTCACTGAGGCCACGTTTCCCAGTTTCTTAAAGTAACTGATCCTAAATTCAATTTGCATGCATACAGTACAGTCCAAAAGTTTGGACACATTTTTTTTTACATTGTAGAGCATGTAAATACACTGTTGGCATTCTCTCAATGGGCTTCAAGAGGTAGTCACCTGAAATGTTTAGTATTTAATTTAATTAGTATTATTTATTAGAATGCCAAGAGTGTGCAAAGCAGTAATTAGAGCAAAGGGTGCCTTCAGTGAGAATCTACTATGTAAATAGTCATGAAATAAACAGAACAACGCATTAAATGAAAAGGTGTGTCCACAATTTTGGCCTGTACTGTATGTATGTTTAAATGTCTTTGTAAATGTTTTTTTTTTATATATATATAAATTTGGTTGGTTTGTGTTCTGTAAAAGAGGGTCCCGACTTAATGACCATGAGAAAATGCAGGTACCAGTCAAGAAAGAAGAAACCAGTTAAAAACCCCTATACTAGAGTCTTCCACTGATGCCTTTAACAGGAACTTGCTATTAAAAAAAGAAAAGGGGGAAAAAAGGATTTGAGAATACTCCAGTGTAGCTAATTTCTCCCTAACTAACCTAACTCGTGGTGTTCTCTCATTCATAAGTCGCTTTGGATGGAAGCGTCTGGTAAATGACTAAATGTAAAGAAATAAATGCAGTAAATGGAGGCCAAGCCTTCCGTTTTTAAACAGAGCAGTGAGTTTACTGATGCCATAAAGGACACCACTTTACACACTGAGGCCAAAAACATTCCCCAAGAAGAATTTGTTGCAAAAAAAGGAATTGGGGGGAAGAATTGAGGCCTCGGATTTGGCTGCACTCTCTATTTGATGAACTGCACAGGCGGCATTCTCAGCGGGTGTTCACCTACTCGAACCTCTCTGATAGTAATCACTCGAGCTATACCGACGTGCTCGGCTCAATTCGCTCTCATAATTAAGTCTTATCCCTTTGCGGCAGTCCGTCAATTGGAAATCCATCCGGGCCTCTAAGTCAGAACAAAGTAGAGAAACAGATAGACATGTTCATCTCTACAAATCTAAATGAAGACGGCCTGTTATTCAGCGCGAACTGGACGTCACAGGAATGAAAATGGGACTGTGATGAGCCTCGATACGAAACGTGAGAAACTAAAAATAACCTCGGACTTTATGATATTAGTGCCTACTGAATGCTCCTCAGCTGGAGTGCTTTGAATCAGATTTCACACTCAAGTGAACCACTGTGAAACCCCACTGGAGTAAAGCTGATGCTGCAGACCCAAAAGATGCAAAACAAATAAATATGCACTTGCACATGGTGCGCCGCAACACGCATGTCAATGGGGCAGCACTCTAATGAGATTTAGCATTGATTTACAATAACTACCCCACACCCAAAGCCTTTTCTGTATCAGTTATACTTTGACAACTTGGAAATAATATATTAAAAAGTGTTTTTTTTTCTTATTTAGTGTACATACTGGATAGATTTTAGGTTAGATCACTGAGATTGTTTGTTCCAATGCAGGAGGTTGAAACAGTTCATCCCTAGTTAAGGGTCTCTAAAGACATGAGTTTAAATGCCCCAACGGGGAGGGAACGATGTACAGGACGGGGCTGGAACATGACGGCTATATAATTTTAAGTGAAATAAATAAATCTTAGTTTCTTAAGTCTTTGATACAAAAACAGCAAGCTGTTGGTTTTCAAAAGTGTTCTGTTTGTTGACACCTGGATGGATGGATTAAATCATTTTAATCGAATGCTAATTGCAAACCCAGATAAATAAGGGGGTCATATCAGGATGAGCATTTGGTGTCAGATGGCGCCAAATCAAATATGTAAATCTTAGATGAACACAATTTATAAGGAAGAAAAGAGCAAAGTAAAACCCATTATACAGCAAATGTATTTCACTATTATACAATGAATATTTACCTAATTTCATGATGCATTTTTAAACTCTGTATTTTACCCCCCCCATCATTTTTCATGTTTATATAAAGAGATATATGTTTTCCCTGAGGTTATGCTCATCTTTTCTTTAATTACTTTGGTTTAATATGAATAAGGGTAAATGTTGACTGATGGCTGAGTTAGCTTTGCTTAAAATCTTTTTTTTTTCCATAAAAAAAAAGTTCTAAAGAATTGATTTAAGAACCTGATTTAGTGGAGAAACAAGCATGGGGGGGGGGGTACATTTGCTTTGGTAAAATAAACCATGACATGATAAATGTGGGACGAGAACATCTGTAGAGTTTTGCCTTCTAATATTTTGTTTTAATATAAATTTTACAGAAAAAAAACACAATGTACAAATGGGGTCGGCACAGTGGATTGGTGGTTAGCGCATTCGCCTCTCAGCACTGAGGGTTTGAATCCTAATCTGGGTGCAGTTTCCATGTTCTCCCAGTGTGTGCGTGGATTTCCTCCGGGTTCCCCGGTTTCCTCTCACATTCCAAAAACATGGATTCAAGGTTAATTAAATGCTCTAAATTGCCCTGTATTGTGTGTGTGTAAGTGAGTGTGTGCCAAGCGATGGATTGGCACCCTGTCCTTGGTGTATCAAGGCATTTTACCCTGGATGGGCATGGGGAACCCCACCGTGACCCTTGTAGAAGATTAAGCAGAAGATAATGAATGAATGTACAAATACAGTTGTTACAAAATGTACAACAAAACTTAAGGCTGCGAAGTAACATCTAA
The DNA here is from genome assembly GCA_025769995.1 of Xyliphius kryptos. Lineage (NCBI taxonomy): Eukaryota > Metazoa > Chordata > Actinopteri > Siluriformes > Aspredinidae > Xyliphius > Xyliphius kryptos. Next base: position 7,850 of record JAOUQT010171409.1, read on the forward strand.
TCTAATTGTCTCCTGAGTCGCAAGGGGGTTCTCATGCCCATCCAGGGGAGAATGTTTTGGGCACCTGACAGATACATCCAGGACAGGGCAACAATCCACCACTGGGCACACACTCCCTCACACAGACACACACTGTATAAGGGCAATTTAAAGCACCGATTTACCCTGAATCCATGTTTTTGGAATGTGGGAGGAAACCGGAGAACTTCATAAGACTGTAGAGCAAGATTGGACTGAAAATTCCTAGGCAACATGGATGGCTCTCTTTGTGGAGTTTGCATGTTCTCCCCCTGTCTGTATGGGGTGCACTCAGGAGCTTCACATGTGCTAAAAAAAAACATCTATTCTCTATTTTGATGAAAAGGTCTGAACGAGTTAATAAAAGGAGTGAACGAGTTAATATACATGAATTAATATTTTAATCAACATTCAATCCTTTACTAATCTGAGTACAATCTTTTCACTGAGGATGTTTTAAGTTGCGATGAAATGATGATTGTAATTGTCTATTTTCTGTGTTTGATAGTATTTTAACGGACAATATGTGTAATATCTAAACATTGACTTTAAAACTTTTTAAAACTTTATTTTGCTTAAACATATTCAACAGTTTATAATGGAAGTGCTTAAAATGGTACATGAGTGAGAAGCCAGAAGCCGTAGGGTACTGAGGGGCATCTGAGAGCGCAGTTATGAGCTGGCATAATGGGACCACCTAGAAGCAAAAGTACTTTGAGTCTGGATGAGAAGCAGGTGCGTGTTTAAGCACTGATAATAAAATGTCCATTTTTATTAGTGGTGTGAAGTTAAATTTGTGGTCCAGCACTGAACGTAGGTGAGGATGGTTATGACGATGTGTTTGAAAAACTGGACCAATGTGAGGATTTAATGTGGACCAGGCAACGGAATTAAAGAGGACATTGGAAAAGGAACGTTTGAAAAAAGGTGCCTAGTGTTTATATTTAATCCATGCAAAAAACAAAATATGGTTATAAACCAAAATATGGAAAGATGAAAACGGTTATTTACCGATGAACAAATTATTATCCAACAAATTCACAAAACATTCGGAATGTGGTGGTTCAGCGGTTTGGAATTTTTTTTCAGGTGTTATACCATTTAGTCCACCAAAAAGACCACCACCTAATGGACCACCCTGAAGATTTCACTTTACTCGAGCTTCTAAAAAAGTAAACGTGAATATAAAAATTTTAAAAACATTAAGTTTACTTATATTTAGTTAAAATTGATAAATTCAGGTAAACCGAGAAAAAAAAAAGCTTTGTAAATCCCAGGACGTTTCAACATAATGTCACTGGTGGAATGCACTGAATGACGTCGTTTGCATACGCCAGAATGACTGACTTAGACTGCAAATTTTCCAGCACTGGTTCTTCTGATCTAGAAGATATTTCTCATATAGATGAAGAGGATGAATCTGCAGTGACTGCAGGGGAGACTGTCTTTGATAGCAACATTCAGCCGTTTGGATTTGACTCCAAGGCAGACAAGAACACAAGGAAACATTCTGACTGGTAGAAACCGGGTTCTTAAACCCATCACTTTATATTCTTTGCACGCCCATATTGTTGGTAAAGCACCCAGTTACAGCAGCCTTTATGTGTCCAAACTTTAGACGCCAAAGAAAGGAAGACTTTTGGTAAGGTCCATTGGCCGATTAGTGGTATTGAGTGCTAATACTGTCTGTAATAAAGCCCTTTACACACGCCATGGTTGTGGTAGTTGTCTGACACTCCTCCAATTAACGGCGTGAGCAGATGGTTCTTTCCATTGTGCACTTTTAAAGTAGAAAAATCTTGAATTGATTCATTAGTTAGGGTGTTGTTCTAGCAATCCAAGGATTGTGGGTTCAAATTTCAAGTCCACTGAAGTTACCAATGTGGTTCCATGAGCAAGACCCTTAACCCTCATTGTTCTGGGGGCTGTATGGACAACCCTGGTTTCTGACACCAAATAAGTTGGGATTCTTGTAAGTCCCCTTGGATAAAAGCATCTGCTCAATGAACAAATGTAATGTACAGCAGCAAAAAAACAACAAACCTTTTTGTCATTTTGCCGGCCCATTCAGTTCATCTGGTTTACCTTCTTGGCTTGGTATCAACCATCTACATCATACAACCATCTAATACTCCCAAGACTTTCAAATTCTTTTAAGCCATATTCCGTAAATTTGGAGGAATTTAAGCAAGACCCTTGAGAGTCTTTATTGCTAAACAACTAAAAGTATACAAATGAAGATGCGAGGACAGAAGAAGTGACTTAATAATAGTTCTAAAATGTAAATATTAATCTTTGGTTCTGAAAAGTAAAAATAAACACTTTTAAGAGGTTCTCTATCTTCACAAACATCTAAGAGAGTACAAATTTATTTTCTTGCTAAAACATTGTTGCATTGTCGATTCAGAGTATAACTTTAAATGCATTAATGTTTCATTCCTCGACAGACTAAACAAAAGCGCATTTCAAAAAGATGAGCTGCACACTGTGAAGAAAGGTATGAACATAATGATTGAAAGCCCTGTGAATGAACCCTGAATGAGGATCTTCCTGCTGTTTTTTCTCTCCCGTTTCAATCTCCTGTGCATTGTTGTCTTGCTCCAGCTCCTTTATTTTGGCTGGAAAGATTGTGCTGAGAGAACAGAGGCCGTCCAAGCACTCACGGTGACAACAAAGACACAGTGTTCCATTAGGATCAGGCCTTCAGCAACACAATCCCTCACAAAGCCACGTTTATCTACAGTATATCTCAATAAGATGTTGGAGAAAGAAAAGGTGAATGAATGGGGCAACTGGACTAAAATAATGAAAGTTGGTTGAAAAACAACAGTACGATTCACCCGTGGTGTTACATCCATCAGGATGAGCATATGGAGAAAACATCAGTCTGGTTTGACCTTTGGCTTCTTTAACAAGTAGGATTGTTCAAGATGGTGTTAATAGTTTTGTCCTTATAAAAATCATCCAAAAAAATACTAAAATAAAGAATGTCTAAATAAATGTTGGTTTTCATTCCTAAAATGTATTTTTTTAAGAATTAAATGCAGTTAATGTTTTGTATGATTCAAATACGGTATTTGAATTAATGTTAAAATAAAGAGTGTTCATGTCACATTTGTGTCTGTTTTTGGTTGTCGGTCAATATAAAAATGTATTTTAAGATTTAAAACACACCATCCACGCTGTTAACAACTGAACCACCAAAATAAAAAAAAAATAAAAAAATAAAAAAAAATCGAATATTGAATAGTAAGTGACGGTGACACTGAAGGAGGATAGACAGAGCCACGGCACTGATGAGGGAGTTTGATTAGCAAACCTGAAGAGCCTCTGTCTAATGACCGTGCACAGCCTTATAAGCCATGACCTCGTATGCTGCGGAGAGAGACCGACCACGAGTTGGAATGACCCGTTATGTGAGGGTGCATGCTGTAAAAGTATATGGCTTAAATGTATTTGTGTTTGTGTTTGCAATAAAGCTGTTAATTGGTGTGCAATCCTGTCCCGGTTCTCATTCCTTCCCATTACATTTGGTGCCAAAACCTGGGAGGAATAAGGATGCATGCGGTAAGAGAACGTCACACACGTTTACAGCAGAGTTGCATGACCCTTTCACATGTCTGGAATGGAAACAAAGCGGAGTGTGAAGAGCAAGTTGAGGTTACAGATGTGTGTTGAAAAGGAAGAAGCTGGGCCGTGGCTAGTCACGGTGGTGATCGGAAAGGTGCGCAGGCATCGGAGGGGAAGCCAGAGGACGAGTCGTTTGGCGGTGGCCCAGATGGCGCACAAGTGGCTACATGCTGAACTTCAACAACTTGCGGGCAGCTGGAGGTGGAGTCGCGTCCACTGAGTCGCAGAACTACAATCGGACTCTTTCCATGGCAGCTTGCACACACGGCCATTCCCGAAACCGCTCTAGGGAAGTGTGACGGTGTCGCTGAGGGGGGAGAGACAGAGCTGAGGTGCTGATCAGGGAGTTAGATTAGCACACCTTAAGAGGCTCTGTCTAATGACTGTGTACAGCCTTATAAGCTGTGACATCATAAGCACACGGAGAGAGAGACCGACCACGAGCTGGAATGACAACAACTACTGCACGTTATTTGAGGGTGCATGCTTTAAAAGCATAAAGCTTAAATGTATTTGTGTTTGCGATAAAGTTGTTCATTGGTCTGGAATCCTGTCTGCGGTTCTCATTCCTTCCAGTACCGTTACTTTTTTAAAAAAAAGTAGCCGTAGCCTTTTTAAAAATACTGTATATACCAATTGAATTCCCATCACAGAACAGACTGCAGGTGCTAAGGCGTCCCCCAAGGCTGTTGTCTAGGCTCAAGTATTTCTTCTGTTATCTGTGTAGCCAAATCAAATCATTACATTTGCAAAAATTAAGACAAGGCCTAATTAGGTGCACAGGGTTAATTCTTTAAATCTTCTTGCGTTCTACACACACTACGGAAATGGTACACAGGTACCAGGATGCAGCTGCATTTGGGCTTTAAGTGGAATCTCGGTCTTCTGTAATGGACCTGCAGCCCAGCACAGAAGAGCCATTCGGTGTGTTGTGAACACTACAATGATTATCTTTGGTGCTACTACATTTTCTGCTGTCAGAAGAAACCCCGGCGCAGTAAACGAGCTTTACAGAGACGATCGCTGCTATGGGTACCGTTCCTGATGTCACAATAAGACCAAAGGAATGAACCCAATCTAAACCATCAAAGCCAACACATCGCTGGAGGCGTGATACCCACGTCGCACCTTGTCTGATGGAAAGTACTAAAGAATAAAGTCAAAATCATTTTTAAGATTATTGGTGGAGTATTTAAACCTACAGTTGCAAGAAAAAGTATGCGAACCCTTTGGGATTACTTGGATTTGTGCATAAATTGGTCAATAAATGTGTTCACAAGCCACAACAATAGAAAAACACTTCTAAAATTAATACCACACAAAAATAATATAAGATTGCATGGTTTTATTGAACGCAACATGTAAATATTCACAGTGCAGGGTGGAAAAGTATGTGAACCCCTAGGCTAATGACTTTTCTGAGAGCTAATTGGAGCCGGGAGTCGGCCAAACTCCAATCAATGTGATGAGATTGGAAGTGTTGGTTAAAGCTGCCCTGCTCTTTAAAAAACACACTCCAGTTTTGAGTTTGCTGTTCTTAAGAAGAATTGCTTGATGTAAATCATGCCTCCAATGTGTTCCAAAATTTCTCCAGACCGTTGTGCAGGTCTGATCTCCAACTACAGGAAACAACTGCTTGAGGTTATTGCTGTCAAACGGAGGGTCAGTTAATAAATCCAATGGTTCACATACTTTTTCCACCCTGCATTGTTAATGTTTACATGTTGTGGTTATTAAAACCACGCAAACATATATATTTTTTTGTATAGTATTAGTTTAAGATGACTGTGTTTGTCTGTTGTGACTGAGAATATCTGAACACATTTAACGACCAATTTATCCACAAATCCATGTAATCCCAAAGGGTTTACTTACTTATTCATGTAACCGTATATGATGTAAATATGTTAATGATATTTTGCTTTATTTAGGTTAAAAATACTAAAAGAGTTAAATCATGCTGCAGACAGACAGATAAGCCAACAGCGAATTCCAAATCAAAATTAATAGCCCGTTTTATTTTTCCAACCATTACACCACTCTTCCCAATGGCAGGACTACACATGCAACTCTGGTTTCCTCATGAGGAACAGACAGAGCCAGGGGCCCGACAGACGGTACCCGCTCGAAATATGTTGAAATAAAACATTCCCTGTGTTTAGGAAACTCGTGCGACTCTACCGGGAGGTACAGACTCGCTGCGCACACCCAGCTCCCAGTCCTCCCATCCATCCTCCAGCATTGACACTGGAGCAGATGGCGTGAGACTCCGAGGCCCAGCTCCACTCACTGAGTAATGTTCCCTCACACCATCCATAATGGCACTGCTTCGTCTTTTACAAAGATGGACCAGAGATGCGGTCCACAGGGGCATTTACAAACCTGGATTAGCACAAACAGCGTTCCGTGATCCTTTAGAGCGTGCGTCGTCAACGTACAGTTCACAAAGCCGCACTTCATTTCCCCCCCCAAACGCAGCCGGAGTGAAATCATCAGTGTGAAGTGTGAAGTGCAAAGTGCTCAAATGTCTACAGAGAAAGTGTTGACTGGAGTTCTGATCACCTTTTCCGACAATATTTAAGGGCTTTTCACACAGCAGGTGGCAAATTGCTGCTGCGTGAAAGGTCAGAATTTTGTTTTTTTTTTAAATAAAAAAAAAAGCTTTTTATACAAAAAGGAAAAACCCCAGCAGATGAAAACTTAAGACAAAAACAAAAGCCTTAGATATGGCATTGACAACACAGTTCATATAAAATATCTATTAAAAAATCTTTAAAATTATTGAACTGGAAATGAATTTATTATTGGACCGGGGTTAACAAGGTTCTCGTATGCTGTGGAGGTCTGAAGTATCCTATCACTTTTATAAGAGACCAGTGTTGGTCCGAGGCCCAGCCAGAAGGTCCATTAACACAATTGGTCACTATTGGGAAACTAGGATTCCTCATAGATGCTGCATGAGTGACCTTCACCAGCACTTTTAACGCAGAGATGGACAGGCCCCTCCCAACATGCTGTAAGCCACATAAAACCGCCATATGCACTCTGAGGACAACGGTGGAAGGGTAATTAATGTGCTGACACAGAAAGGATGGATATATTGTAAAAATCCAGATTACTGATTAATCAAACAGTTTTTTTTATTGATAGTTTTAATACTTCATGTGCATTTTACGCTCTAACATAGAGGGCGTGTCCGAACTTGGAAACTTTGAAGTCCAGTCCAGCTTCAAGAACATAGACAATGGCATTCCACATGTGGCTGCCATTTTTAGGGTATGGGTAACATTTTGAACTGTAAAGGCTGGGTTGGGTGGTTGCCAAGTCAATAGGAACTTGGTCCCTTGAGTTTACGGGTGAGAAGCCTGAGTGGTTGAGTGTTTAGTGTTGGGTGTGCAGAGTGTCAGTGTTCGAGTGCGTAACCGGTGCAACACAGGCTCATCTGTTCGTGATGGCAAACCGTGTGGTGGTTTCTTCTTGGCCAACCTCCCAATATTATATATTAATAGTGATGGTTTTATATTAATTCATTCATTATCTTCCGCTTAATCCTCTACGAGGCTTGTGTGGGGGTTTCCCCAGACCATCTAGGAAAGAACATTTTGGGCATTGGGCATATACACTCAGAACAGAGCACCAATCCATCATGGGGCACACACACTCAGTATATATAGGGGCAATTTAGAGCATTCAATTTACCCTGAATCCATGTTATTGGACTGTGGGAGAAAACCGGCAACCCCGGAGGAAACGGTCATTTGGGCAGAACACGGAAACTCCCAGAATTCGAATCCGGATCCCTGTCGCTGAGAGGGAAACATGCTAATCACTATGCCACCATGCCATAGTTTCATATAAACCACATGAAACAAGCTGAGGGAATTCTAATAAGTATACTGTTGAGAAAAACAATCTCTAAACAAATGTTTTTTTAAAAATATTGGAAATTATAGATTGTAATTAGGGACGAAATATAGAATTTGTGGTTCGTACTGTCATACTCATTATGCCCATATTTACACCCATAAAGCCAATACTACTGTACTACTGCAGTCATGATGTCATTATGTTCTCAGCATGTTAGTTTCCATGCATCCATTATCTTCCGCTTATTCAGCTACTAGGGTCGCGGTGGGGTTCCCCATGCCCATTCAGGGGAGAACAATCCAGGAACTGGGCAAATACCCTCAGGACACGGCGCCAATCCATTGCTAGGCACACACTCACACACACTATATGGGGCAATTTAGAGCATTCAATATACCTATAATCCATGTTTTTGGACTGTGGAAGGAAACCTGAGAACCCCCAGAACTGAGAGGCGAACATGCTAACCACTAAGCCACCGTGCCACACTCTTTTGGATAGTTTTTTTTATTTAAATGCATTAATGAAAAAAAACCTCTAATTTCTATAAACAGCGTTGGGATTGTATATCTTTACCTGGAATCCATGTTTTTGGACTTTGGGAGGAAACTGGAGAACCCGGAAAAAAAAGCCACACAGACACGGGGAGGACATGGAAACTCCACCCAGATCAGGCTTCGAACCAGGAATCCCCAGCACTGAGAGGTGAACATGCTAACCACTAAGCCACCATGTCACCCGCATGTCAGTTTGTTTCAATGAATATATTCCGAACCTTATAATGTTTTCTTCCGTACATCAGTGGATTTTTTAATTACGAGGTGGTTTGAGAGTCGTAGGACCTACAATGCTCTCAGAAAACATGGGTTGATGGCAGATATTTGCTAGATGGGTCAGTTTGTATTAACCCGCACAAAGACAAAACGATGAGGGAAAAAACAAAACGATGATCAGTTGGACGTTCTCTCCAGTCAATCATTTAAAGGAAAAATGTGGTCAATCTGACATTGCTAAAGTATTTGTCGGTCTGTCATCCAATTGCACTTCGAGATCCAGCAGACGGTGAGGTTTAGCAAACTGACATTATTAAATTGAGATGTGATGGTTAGAATTTATTTAGAAGCAGCTTCCGTTTGCCAGAGAAGAGAACAGACTCCTCATTATCTCCAACTCTGCCGACAACTTCAAGCTGATTTTCTGAAAGATGTTTGATCTGATTGCTCGGCTTATTATCCGATGTGGGTATAAAGTCGAGATGTTCTGCAAATAAGGTCAAACCGACAGCCGAACAATCCGGGGTGGCGCCAGAAACGACGCAAAGACAGTAAAAGGTCACACTGTAATTCAACAGACAGCGACTTTCCTTTTGATTTTGTGACTATAATTTGCAAAACAGTGCGGCACACGAATATTTATCTGCCCTGGTATTTACAGAGAGCAACGTCTGGAGATAACAGGTAAGGTGTATTCAGGTAAATTGCACACTAAGTTAGTTTGAGTTAGTTTGGATTTGGTGATTGATGATGACGTTATTTTCAACTCGTCCTTTTCTTGTGTTTTTCCCGTGACCCTCGGTTCTTCACAATAATTCACTGTTTTTTGATTCGTTTGTTTTCTTGTTAATTCAAAATAAATTGGTTTTGGTTTTTAACTGTGCTGATTATATAATGCCTGTTCCAACCGTGCAAGCATTGCTTTGTGTAGTCAATCACATGAGCTGGAACATGAAGGGCAAATTAATCTGATTTCTTTCCTCCTATTTCAACACATTTTACTCAGTTTGACAGAGTAGTTATATATCTTTAAAAGTTGGAGCTGCTTCTATGGTCACAATACAGAATCAAACCCCCCTGGGGGATCCGAAGGGATCCTGCGGAGATATTGTCAAGTTTAATAATGACTAATGGGTTTTTTGACCAAGCATATAATCACGCTTAATGCTCATTATGCAAATGTGAACATTTCTTTTCAAACATTACAACTGTGAGAAATTATTTGAAAGACTTTTATGATGCAAATTGATTCCTGTGTTAAATGTGAAAGATGTGAGTGCTTTGTAACAGCATTGAAGATCCGGAGATAAAGGTGTCGAGAGAAAAGAAAATGAATCGACAGGTTTGTAAAGGTGGAATTATCTATAAAAAAAAAAAAAAAAAAAAAAAAAAAAAAAAAAAAAAACAGCAAGAAACTGGAGGTTTTTAGTTTTACCTCCACAAAGCACAGTTTTCCTGTTCTCCCCGCATGGGTTTCCTCCGGGTTCTCTGGTTTTCTCCCACAGTCCAAAAACATGGATTCAAGGTGAATTGAATGCTCTAAATTGCTCTGTATAGTATGTGTTTGTGTGAGTGGCTGTGTGAATTAGTGTGTGCAGCGATAGATTTGGCGCTCTGTCCTGGGAGTTTCCGCCCTGCGCCAGAGAGGTTTTCCCATGGATGGGCATGGGGAACCCCAATGCGACCCTCATAGAGGATTAAGCGAAAGACAATGAATGAATTTACCAAAAGCAGCAAGAAATGTTCAGTTTTGGAAATAATAATTTAGAATTATTTAATATTCTTTGTTTTAATGACAGCTATCAGATTTTACTTACTTTAAATACATTTACATTTAGTTCTTTTGCAGACGCTTTTATCCAACACGACTTACAGAACACAGGGTTGATACAGCACCATGGAGCGATGAGGGTTAAGGGTTGAGGGACCCACATTGGTAACTTCAGTGGACCTGGGATTTGAACCCACAATTATCTGATTGATAGTCCAACACCCTAACCACTGAGCTACCACTCCCCAGTATTTTATATATAAATAGATTAGAAATTTAGGAAGTGGTAGCTCAGTGAATAGGCCATTGGATTATCAACCTAAGGGTTGTGGGTTTAAATCTCAGGTCCACTGAAGTTACCAATGTGGGTCCTTGAGCAAGACCCTAAACC
>JAOUQT010171509.1:0-18298 GCA_025769995.1 Xyliphius kryptos
GTGGGACTGGGAATCGAACCGGCGACCTTTAGGTTGCAAGGCTGGTTCCCTAACCACAAGCCTACAACTGCCCTATATATTTATATATCTAGATTAAATAATATATATTTCATAGATTAAACATGCCTGCGTGTAAAGGTCAGTTTTTGTTTGGTTTTTATTTGACAGAGAATAGACTTGACCTGCACAGGAAGCAGTTGATCTTATTGCACTTTAACTTTGGCTAAGTGGGGAAAAAAATAGCGGGTGCATTTCAGTTTGGTGTGCAATGGCTTTCTTCTTGCAGTTGAAATTGGTATTTCTTTTACTTCTGTAAATATGCCACTGTATTTTCAGATTCCAGTATTGGAATGATGTCAATAAACAGCATAAAATCTTTGTTCATTTTTTAGGAGAGCATTTATGAGGTCAGATGCTGATGGCTTACCATTTCCATTCTAGTTAACTGTTCAATAGGGTTAGGATTAGGGTTCTCAGTGTGCCAGTAAAGTTTTTTTTTTCTCGTCTGAGCAAGTACACAAATGTTTCCAATTAACAGGCTGCTCAGTGGATATGAATGTTGCTTACTCATAGTAGACTGGAAGTGTTGTTATGCAATTTTGCCTCCTATGAACATGGACTCATTGACTCATTATAAGCAAATTATGTGGTAGTAAAATAAAAGGTTAGTAACCAGATCAAGTGGGTGGAAGTCCTATTTATATGGGCGTTTTGATAACAAAATGCATTTAAGAATGTGTACTAATTTTCATCAATGCTAATTAGGCTCAAAAACAAATGTTCCCTTGAATCTGAAGTCTTAAAATGGTGTTAGGTCAGCTATGAACCATCATAGACATGACATCATGATACTGCAGCTGTTTTCCCAAAATATTCTGTGAGTTTTTTTTTAAAAAGGTAAATCAGTTAAGCATACAATCTAAATCTGTGCCCATATGGTTCCTGTGTGTGTTCACCCATGTTGTTAAGTAGCGAAACCCCTTCGGTGGCTTTGGGGCCTCGGCGTGGCCGGTGTGCGACGTATGGCCGCCTCGCATGACTGGAAACTAGGCTAATCAACTGCTGTCTTTTTTTTTACATTGTTTTCTATAGAATGGGCCAGTTATCAACCTGAAAAGAAGTGTAAAGGCTGATGTGCTGATTTGTGGAGCAAAAAGGCTGTGCTCTCTATCTCTTCTGCACCTTGAGTCAACCAGAATACACCGTTTATGCCCTGAGAGCCTCTACTTTGGTGAGTTCTCAAATGTCTCTTCCTGATTTTGTTTTCCTGCTGGTCTGTGTGTTTTTGAACTCTCTATGATGCCCAGCTTAACTGGCATTATGCCTGAGGTTCACCATCTGCTAAGGTTTGTAAGGTCTTCATGCTGACATACCTCACCCCTTTTCCTGTGGACGGCTTCAGGGCTCAAATCAGATGTTGGATTAGTTATCAACTAATAATAAATAGCTTTTTTGTTCATAACTAAGATGTATATATTTATTATTCTTAAATACTAAGATTTGTAATAAGAAATCGAATTGAGGCAGTTCCTTTCATTTAAATTAGACCAATGTTTTTTTTCCATTATGTGAAATGAATTTGAGCAGTCCATATGTTTGGATATTTATTATTTATGTAATACTAAACCTTAAAGCTTAACCAAAGTGTACATTTAAACAAAACTTAAAAAATGAGCTGTATGCCTTCTTCACCCCCAGTTAATTTGTCATTCATTTTTTTACGGGTGCCGAGGTGGCTTAATGGTTAGCATCTTCCTGTGTCCACGTGGGATTCTTCCGGGTTCACCGGTTTCCTACCACAGTCCAAAAACATGGATTCAAGGTAAATTGGCTGCTCTTAAATGCCCCTATAGTGTATGTGTGCCCAGGGATAGATTTGCACCTTGTCCTTGCCCAGCGCCCAAGACGTTCTTCCCTGGATGGGCATGAGCAACCCCCCGCGAACCTCATAGAGGATTAAGCGGAAGACAATGAATTAAGCAATCTTTTCCTGGACTGAACCCTTCTTTCCTTTTTAAACTGCCCTATGTCATATATTCAACAAGATCCTCATCGATTTGGAGCCAAATTGACATGATGGCAGTTGCTGCAGATTTATTGACTGCACATTTTTGATAAGGATTTGCTGCTACTTCACCCCACAGGTACTCTGTTGGCTTGAAATCTAGTGACTGTTAAGGTCGGTACAGTGTGTTTGTAAAATATAACGGTTTGAGATGATTTGAGCTTAGCCACATGGCACATTTGGAATCAGTCACCAAAAGTTGTGCACACTGTGTTTACAGAGTGATAATTGCTGAAAGAAATGCTGACGTTGTCTTAAATTAGTGTTTATTTCTTTTAAACAAAACATTAAAAATCATGTAATGACTGGGTAAGTCCACGAGGTTGTCTTCAATACTTTAGGATGGGTGTGGTTCTGAAGAGCCTTCATGTTACTGTGGTACTGTAGGAGTTTTAGGAGAATTGACTCTGGCTTTCTAACATCTATTTCCCAATGTTAATGGCACATTATGTTTTTCACTTCTTCATACAGATGTGAGGTTTTGTCAAACACCTAGGGGGAAACGCACTTAAGGGAGCGGTTGTCCTTTGTCATTGTGTGTGCCTTTGCCACGTTGGCAGTTTACACTAAAGGTTGTTCTGCACAGGTGCAGGGTAGCTATTAAAATAGCTCATGTGAATCCATGCATTTTTCTATTAATATTTTTAAATCACATTTTCAGTTATTCCATAACAGAAGCAGGTCTTTCTAGTTTTTACTGGTCACTATTATTTGATTCAGTCGTAGGCTTTCGGTTAAGAAACCAGCTTGTGAACCCAAAGGTCTACAGTTTAATTCCTAGTCCCACCAAGTATTACGGCTGAGGTGCCCTTGGAGAAGGCACCTAACCCCAATTGCTCTGTATGCAGGGCTTCCCAACGCTGGGCATATGTTCTCACTTCACCAGTGTGTATATGTGTATATTTTACTGCACAGATGGGTTAAATGTGTAGGACAACTTCCTCTGTGTAAGTACAGTAGGCAAAATAGATCATGATCGCTTTCAATAAATATGTTTACATCGGTTTATCTTTATACGTCTTATTCAGACACAAAACTGCATAATGTTAAACAAGGATGATATTTAACTTTCAATTCCGTATGTGTCAGAATGGTTGAGTCACATATTCGGTAAATGCCGAATTGTTAATGTGTAAAATTACATCGCTTACATCGCCCTAATGGCAAGTGATCCTAGGAACATCTGTTGTTGATGGCAGGTTTCATGCATTTTGGTCTCTGGGATTTTAGTTTTGCTAAACGAATTCGGCTGCTGTAGCGTTTTGACCTGAATAATGCTCTTGTCAGAGGCACAAGGTAATACCCCCTGCACCAGGGTGGTCACACAGATTATTATTTTTTATTTACATATTTATTTTAAATGTGTTGATGTTCTGTTGTGCAAATGACCTCATTCAGTTGATATTATTTAGTCATAGAATGATAATCATTAGTATCTGGGTTTTAAAGATGCAGCATTTTCCTCCTACACTGCTGTCTGTTATTACTGCAAAAAGTCTTAGAGAGCCAAAGAGTAAAAGGTAGATGAGTGCATGGGTAAATTTCACCCATCAGTGTTCCCCCCCTTCCCTGCTGTCCAGATGGTGGTGCAATTGTGCAATCATGTGAGTTGTTTCTCATATTTAAAGGCTGTAAACTATTCCATGCAGAATTTAATTACAATTCAGAACAAGTAAGGTTTTAAACTATATGTATGATTAACACAATGGGGCATGAAGACAAATTGGAAATCTTTATTACATTTACAAAACAATAATGCCTTTTAAACATTTTAGTCACAAATTGCTGTTGGCATGTGTTAATGTATTGCGGCATTAAAACTTTGTTTTCTCATTGTTCAGTTATAGTTAGCAGCAAAGTTGTTCACATGGCTTCAAACTTTAAAGCAACAAATATCTTACAAATGCATAGTTTGAGAGGGCTTCAGTTAAATGTACATCAAAGGACGAGCCTTTACCAACCCACTAAAAAAAGTGAGCAAATGTTTACTTTTTGTTTTTTTTAAAAGAGCTGGTTGAGGTTTAAAGCTATTATGAAAAAAAAATTTGACAAAAAGGAATGCAAAAAAATAGTGGTACACTAAAATTTTAGGATACGTGATCATTCATTCATTAATTATCTTCCACTTAATCCTCTGCTGGGGTTGCGGTGGGCTTCCCTATGCCCATCCATGGGAGAATGTCTCAGGCGCTGGGCAGACACACCCAGGACAGGGCAACAACCTATCGCTGTGCACACACTTACTCACACAGCCGCACACAAACACACACTATATCTATAACTGTGAATTCATGTTATTGGACTGTGGGAGGAACCCAGAGGAAACCCACATGGACATGGGGAGAACATGGAAATTACAGCCAGATTGGGAATCAAACCGTGCCGCCCAATACGTCATCAATGTCACTGAAATATTTCATGTAAAGATAATCACCTTATTCATTTAGTTAGTTAATGAAGAGGATTAATCCTAACTATGTTTTAAATAAATAAATCCAATTCCAACTGGTTTTTGGAAGCAAAAGATATGAATGAGAGTTAGGCTTTGCATTGGGTTTTGAAAATATTCTTTTCTAGAAAAGGGTTACTCTGGAGAAAAGATTTAGGAGCTACTCTAATGTAACATATGCACAATGTATTACTTGCTGTGTTTTAGCCAAACAGTTTAATTACATATCCTTGTGGGTTTGCAAGAAGTCTTAGCTTTGGAGTTCAGTTTATTTTAGCTTTCTTAGTTTGTTCATCCTGTCATTAAATAAGTTCTTTATGAAGATCATTTGTGTGGATATGTCTCTATGCCTTAATGATGATTTCACTTTTAGAGCACTGCGGTTAAACTTAGCCCCATCGTTTGCTGACAGGATGCATACTTCAACAGTACTGTGGTTTCAGTTCTTGGGCCACTTACTAAATTCTTTGACCCATCAGTTTCTCCATATGGATTAATTATACAAACTTTACTTAATCTCACATAATTAATGCCAACCTTCTTTTGTAAACATAAAGTGTATTGAGTCTGTTTATTTCAAAAATACATATATTCTGAACACTAGTGTATTTACCATTTAATTTTAAATTCCCAGTGCAAAAATAAAATAAAATGCAGATTACATATCTATTTATGCAATATTTAGAATTATGATATGTAGTCTTAAGAAGGAATGTATCAATTAAGGTGTATTTTTTAAATTTTTTTTTATTTTAATTTCTTTATTTGCTGTGTCTATATCTTTAGCCAATGTATGTCTGTGCAATGTGAATCATTTTCTTAATCTAAAAGCTAATAGATCCACAAAAAAGGGCAAGCTGTGTATTATTTTTACTCCAAAGTGGACAAAAAAATCTAAACGAATACAATAGAACATCTCTGGCCCATGGTCAGATTCCAAACGACCCGTGCTTATAATGTGTTACTCGCTAGCTTTTTACCACATGATGGCAGCACCATTCTAATACTCTGTTTGCCTTTGTGCCTATTTCCGAATTGAGGACATATCTTCAGGTATTCAGAGGAAGCTAGGGGAAAGGGGAGTGGCTACTTTAATTAAGGACAACATGAACAGAGGAGCTGCATTACTCCAAATTTAAATACCTCAATTAAATACTTTTTATACAGTTGGTTTAATGTTACCCGACTCTCCAGATATAAAAGAATTATTTCTTTCAAGTTGTTTGTGCTGAAGTGGCTTATATTTGGTTGCATTGCCATTTGAATAATGTACAATCTGTAATTGTAATCGTGATCGTGAAAATATAACTTTTGTGGTGAAAAAATGTCAGAGGGATTTGTTGGATATTCACTTTAATGAATTTGTCCCTCTTTGCATGAATTTCCTCCCACAGTCCAAAAACATGGATTAAGGTAAATCGAATGCTCTAAATTGCCCCATATAGTCTGTCTGCCCAGCGCCCGAGTCTCCCCTGGATGGGCAGATGAACAGGTCTTAATGTTACTGTAACTTAAAATGGAGTATTGACCTGACTGGGTTGCGCCAGAAAAAATGCTAAAGTGACCAATGTTTTGATACAATCTGATCAGATATTTTCAGCTGATCTGCATTTTTAATAACTCACATAGTGTTATTCATCAGATACTAACACTAACTCTTGTGTTAAATAAGACTAAAATGGGCAACACAGTGTTTCCCTAAGTAATGTTCTCATTTCCTTTGAGTAAAAAACGTCCTCTGTTTAACTATCAGAGAGGTCATTTTTTTGGAGTCCTACATGCTTGTGGGTGAATTGAGGATACTTAATTGCTCCAGGTGTAAATGTATGCGAATGAGATTTTCTTTGTGTTCAGGTTGTGTCAACCTATTCAAACGGTTTACCAGTCAATGCTGTACCTCAAACATCTGCTATTTTAAAACAAAAAACTAAAAAAAGTCAGTAATAATCTGGTTACAAAATGCTAAAATGCATGTTTTCATGTCCAAGTTTTTGTGAGATGACAAAAATGCTCAAAAATGCTCAAATTATTAAACCTAATTAATTATTAATTAAGAGGAAAAAATTATGAGGAAAATGAGCCATCGCAAACAAAATGAACCCTTTCATTTTTATTGGAAGGTCATGTTTTGCAGTTCTACTGAAATGTGCAGTAAAAAAAGTTTATATACATTTATTCTAATCTTTTTGATCACCACTTGCATTTAGCACATTTCTTCTGAGTTGAAATCTCCAAAGAGTTCATACTCCTTTTTTATTTTTTATTTTTTATTTTTTTGCAGTTAACTACACTTGACTTGGAGCTATGTTTTTTTTTTAAGTAGCACAGTTCCACAGCTCGTTTTTAAGCACTTTTTTAAACTGCTGTTAAATTAGCAGTTTGACTCGTACTGGCTTTTATTTGTAGAAATGCACACATTGAAAATCTTGGCAAAAAGCCTCTCCAGTGTTGTACTAGCTTTGTGTCATTGCTCAAAGGGAAAATTGTCTTAGTCTTCATCAATTTGCATCTACTCTGGAGTTTGCTTTTAGACTGTTTCTGAACATGGCTGTATATATTTGTCTCTAAATTCATTGTGTCTTTTTCACTAAAACCTTTGGTAAGACTGGCCTTTGGAACTGTCGTCATAGAAATAAACACCACCACAACTTTTTTTTTTTTTTTTAATTTGACAACACAGGCAGTTTACACAGTTGAAATTCGTTACCTCACCTGCTTCCTTAGCTTCTCCTCTTATTTCCAGATGTGTGTATGGATGCAGCCCAGCCATAACAGTCTGGTGCACAGTACAAACTCTATAATTGATTTAATCAGGTGGATTCAAGACTTCATCAAAAATTCCTTAACATTTTTTAATTTTGTAAAGCGACTCGACATAAATTGATGTGCAAAATGTCAGTTCGGCTCGTTCACAATAAAATCCACAACACAAAAAATGGTTGGTGTGTTGTGTCGAACGATTTCATGGTAGCTTTTGTTATGCAGAACATGAATTAGTTGTGCTGTTAATTTTTTTTGCACTACATTAGGTGTGTGGAAAACATTACAACGTGTAAACAATTGGTTTCTTTTATACTGAGACCTGTTTTAACGGTAGGCTGAAATTATGCAAGTTTTCCTTTTAGGTGTTGCCTGGTAGACAGTTGTGTGTTTTTAGGCCACACACAACACATGACTTTTTCACACACTAGTTCTGAAACAGCCTCCAGAAAGTAGGATAGGTTGGAGAGGATTACTGCAGGAGAATTTTAAAATTAAATCTCTGTGACATCCTCCTCTCTGGCTAGTCCTTCTTTTTGTTTCTTTCTCATTTTGGCTGAACTTATTTGCAAAGAGGGCTTAAAACACAAACGCAGTTTTCCCCTTTGCCATTTCTTGCTCAGGGTGGATTTTCTGCTGGTCATACGGTCCTGCTCAGTGTCATGTTTTTGAATATTAGGGATGGAAATAAAAGGCAATAGAAAATGCCTGCCTTATAAAGAGACAACATTCTGATTCATCCTACCTAGAGGGTTGCCCTCCAGACCCCGTATGACCTCTGTTTGTGGGTTTAGCCATGTTTATGGGTTATGTGTTCTGCAGTCTTGTGGTCTGATGCCATCTTGTATTACATTTACTGGTCATTTATACTTGGTCACCCAAAATCAGATGTGTAAATAATATATGAAAATATGTAATCTGTTTGTTGCTTAGTCTGACACTAAGCACAAAAAAAGTCAGTAACACTTTCTAGCTCAGTGGTTAGGGTGTTGGACTAGCGATTTAAGTGTTGTGGGTTCAAATCTCAGGTCCATTTAAGTTCCCAATGTGGGTCTTTGAGCAAGACCCTTAGCCATCATAGGCCCAGGGATTCTGAGTGTAACCCTGCATTCTGACCCCAACTGTTAATATAGGATACTTGTAAGTCGCTTTGGATAGAAGTGTCTGCTAAATAACCAAATGCAAAATGTGTTTTATAAGCCTTTGTTATTGTGTATAGATGTTCATAGTTATACATTGTTATAATAATTTTACATAAGTCTTCACAACACAAAGTGACATAATGCATTATAATATAAACTTATTTAAACTTTTTTGGATGTTTAGACGGTCTTACTTCAAACAAGATGATTGCACTTTACTTAATGTCTGTAAAGAGCATTTTAAGCTTTAATAAGCTTTTTTATGCAGTCTCTTTTAAAGAGGTACTTAATGACAACACTTTAATTTATACCTGTAAAGCGAACGTATAGGCTGTTCTAAACAGTTATGAGCACTTTGGTAAATTGTTAGCAAAATAGCGGTAACTTTCTATAAATCTGGTATTCATTGCATTATTTATGCATTCATAAAGCTTTATAAAATATTTTTATTGCTTTATACCATTTGTAACAAGCCTTTGTTAATGTACATAGATATTTATTATCAGTCTTAAATTGTTATAACAATTTGACATAAGGCTTTATAACACGAAGTAACGCAATGTATTATAATATGAACTATAGTATTTAAACTTTTAATTCTTTGGATGTTGAGAAATCCTTACTTAAAACAAGAACTAAACAATTCATTTAAAGTCTGTAAAAAGGATTTATAAGTCATTATGTACTACTATGTATGCAGTCTCTTCCAAAGAGGTGTAAAGAGAGTTTAAAAGTGTTTATAAACCGTTATGAGCACTTTTAAAATCATTTGCAGGAAAAGCACTCTTTAAACACAAAAATTATAAGGCTTTATGTCACTGGTCGTTAAATTAAGGTTATAGGTGAAAATATATAATTCATGATGCATTATGCCACTTTGTGTTATAAAGCCTTATGACATGTTCTTATAATACTTTTGAGTGTTATGTACATTTATGAACATTAACAGAGGCTTATGACAAGTATTATAAAGCATTATGAATACCTAAATCTGGTTTTATAAGGTAAAGTGTTAGGAAAATATCTTCTGAAAAAAAAACCCCACTAATTTAATCCTTAAATTTGTTATACGTGATTTATTTTCTTAAATATTTAAATATAATGTAACCTAATAATTATTTAGTTTTTTAATCTTTTTTTTATTGCCATCTGCTTTAAATTTATTTGCTTAAATTTGAATAATAATTATGTTTATTAAAATTTGTATAGTTTATTTGTGTAATAAGTATACCAATTAGTACCTTAGCCTTCCCCCTTTAAAAACAATTAGATTAAAAAAGGTTTGTATATAAATCGTTTAAATATGGGCGGAAGATGTTTGTCTGGGTGTTTCTTCGACTACCACATTTGACATATGTAATTTGTGGGAGCCTGTGGAGGTTTATCTACTTCTTAAAAAAAATCAAGAAGCGGCTAAAGATGTCATACTTACTGAAAGTGGAATTTATTATGATCCCTTTTTACTCAGTTTTACTATAAGAAGCTCTAACATTTTGAAAGTAATATTTAAAAAAGTTAAATGTAACCAAAGTTTCTATAGAGATACATTTTTTACCGCAGTGTTCATATACTCTGAAAGTACCATTTGCTGACATTATGTAGTAAAAAAAAAAGAGATAAACTTATATCAATCATAAAAAAGTCATGTGTAGAAAAATGCAATATATACATTCATTCTTTCATTATCTTCTGCTTAATCCTTAATGAGTTTTGCGTTGGTGGTTCCTATGCCCATCCAGGGGAAAACATCTCGGGCACTAGGCAGACACACCCAGGACATGGTGCCAACCCATCGCTGGGCACACTCACTCACACAGCCACACACACAAACACACACTATTGGGCAATTTAGAGTGTTCAATTTACCGGAGGAAACCCACTTGAACTCTGGGAGAACATGGAAACTCCAGCCGGATCATGATTTAAACCGGGAATACCCAGTGCTAAGAGGTGAACTCAGCACTAGTCACTGTGCCACCCAAATGCAATACAAATATAATAAAATACGATAGGAATAAAATACAATTCTATATATAATACATAAAATAGAATAAAACTGTGTACATCATATTTTTGTTTAGAGGTCATGGTTTTCAAGTAAACCGGTGACTCAGCCATACTCTCATATCATTAGCTGTTCCTTTTTAACCAATGTCTTTTTTATGTTATTGAATAGTTAGGTTTCCATGTCTGTATCTGCCAAAAACAAAACTCCATCCACAGGAGCTACAAGTAGCTTTAAGTAATTTCCATTAATTACTAACACACAAGTTAAGTGACCTTGTCAGCTTGTATTAATTTGGTAGCTGTTGTGTTCCAGCTTTTGGAAGTCTGACCGTACTAGATTTGACTTAGCTTTATACATATTTTATGCAGACCATAAATACCCCCACCTACCTTCAAAGAAAGAATTTGTGTTTTGGTTTCTAGGTTTAGTTTTTCAACTGTTTACTGAATGTGAATATAAATAGGCTTATGGGATTTCATGTTTAACATATTTAAGGAAACCCTTGTTTATCTGGTTGAGGAAGCCACAATAAATGAGACACAAAAATAAATAGAAAATGAACTTCAAATCATTTTGTCAGCAGGATAATTTAATGCATTCTAATGAATAATCAACAGTAACAGATGCACTGCATGACCGGGACCTTTTCAACTGCAGTACACAGCAGTTTCAGAGTCTAATCGCCGTCTCACTGCTGCTTACAAACATCTGGCCCAGCTCGATATGTATTACTTATTGAAGTGGCTAAAGATAGAAATGAAGCCAGTGGGACAGAGGTGTTGGGTGCACGTTAGGGTGTTGTGCATGTGTATTTTATATTTTGCCTGGTCTGCTGCTTTTGGTATGGAATATGAATAAGCTGAAGATTCTAGCTAAAGCTGTGATGGATGAAAGCAGAAGGGCAGATAAAAGCATCATGGGAAGCAGCTTGCATCGGGATTTAACAAAACCCTACTTTAATGGCTTGTCAGTTTTGTACATGCTTGCTTAAAGGAAATTTTGCGTCTTCAAATACTTAGAAACACAAAAGAGTGTTGGGAAGACCTGCAGCCTGAAATCAGCATTACTGAACTACTGACCGTAATGGTAATATAGACATCAGCTTTCAGATGATTAGACGTAATGGAAGTGTATAGATTTGCTATACAGTACATGGACATCCTGTTCCTGTAATGATTTACTTGCGTGTCTGCTGAACACTAGATTTTTCCAAAGGGGAATTTTTATAAAAAAAAAAATTATCATTTTGCAAAACTCTATTCCACTGACAGTAGATTTTAAAGGGTTATTATTCATCCTTTTATTCATTCCTTTATCTTCCGCTTAATCCTCTTCTAGGGTCATTGTGGGGAACATCTCGGACACTAGACTAGGATCGCGGTGGGGTTCCCCATGCCCGTCTCAGGCGCTAGGCAAATACACCCAGGACAGGTCGCCAATCTATCACTGGGCACGCACCAACTCACAACCACTCACTACACGGGGCAATTTAGAGCATTCAATTTACCTGAAATCCATGTTTTTCAACTGTGGGAGGAAACTGGAGGACCCGGAGGAAGCCCACGCGGACACGGGGAGAACATGGAAACTCCATATAGATCGGGATTCGAACCATGAAGCCCCAGTGCTGAGTGGCGAACGTGCTAACCACTAACATGCCGCCCCGCATTATACAAGAAAAAAGTATCTTGATTAAAAATGTTGTCCTATTGTTTCTCTGATAAATGTTGATGTTTTTGAGTTTACCATCTGTAGGGAAGCTTAGAGATTACTGAAAATATATTCAGTTACCTCTGAAAATCTGACATTCCATTTTTTTGTCAGTATCATGTTAGCTATTGTTTTTTATTTAGCTGTATTTGCAGAATGAATATCATTCCTATTATACTTTTGTTATTTAAGAAAATGTTATAAAGATTCCTAAAGTGCTATGGAACTTCCATTTTAGACCAGTGGGTATTGGTTATTGCTGCAAGGCCTCTCATTACTGAATGCCCTGACTATGGAGAGTGACTGGTCAGGCAAAATTTTCCATTAGAGAGTTACTAATGGGTTGGTTGGAGACTAGAGGCATATAAAAGCTTATAGAGCCAAGTGCTTTCCTGAACTGGCTGAATGCCGTCCCAGAGCCACAGAACACACTCGCTTTTTATGTGCACTTACTTACAGTGATAAAGCCCCTTCCACTTCATCTTTAAGAATGACATGCCCCAAGCATCTTCTTTCACAGACAAGAATAAGATGCAGACTAAGTGAACTATGCAACATAATGCCAATGTCTCATTGTGATGCTATAGAACCAATTTATCTCCTAGATTTTAACTTAAAAATAGCTTAAATATCCTTTTACTGCATATTTAAATAAAAACATAAACATTTTCATCTAATGAGTCACTACGGCACTATTGCAGTTTACGTTTTGGTTATATCACATTAAATTGAACTTCGCTATCATTATCGTAAATTGCTATCGTTAAAGTACAGGTACAGAGTCAATGAAATGTAGTTAGCATCTATCCATAAGTGCAATTTATTAATATTATTTACATAAAGTGCAGAAGTTACAGTTTTTGGTGCAATGTGTACATACATAAATATAAACATGAAATACACATTATATAATATACAGTAATCTAGGGGTAGGAGAGTACTGTACATGCCCATTGCTTCAGTAATAGATTTGCTTTTGTCAGATTTCACATTTAGGAAGTGGAGAAGTAAGCTTGCACACATGGTAATCAAATTAGTGTAAAAAGAACCAAACATTATTCATTTTTATGAGCATTTATGTACATTTAAATGAAGTATGGTTCATAATGTCCACGTATAATTTTTACTTGGTCCAAACTCCACCTTTAAACTGATTTACACTCAGCACAGCATTCTTATGGTAAGAATGTTAGATCACTTGCCGTGCTTAATTACAGTAAGTCTGCTTTAGGTATCTGATATTATACCCTACATTTACATGTGGCTATTTAGCTGATGCTTTTATCCAAAGCGACTTCCAGGTACCCCAACTTGGTTGGGATCAGAACACAGGGTTGATGCAGCACCCTGGAGCAATGAAGGTTAAGGGTCTTGCTCAAGGACCCACAATGGTAACTTCAGTGGATCTGGGATTTGAACCCACAAACATTAGATTGATAGTCGCAATGCCCTATCCTCTAAGCTACCACTCCCTTATAGGTAACCCTATAAGATTACAAATAGTATAATAAGGTCACACAACATAAGTGCAAGTAAGGACTAGATAAGAACATAATGAGGATTTAAAGTTAAATTGCATTCCTGCTACCTTATAGGAATGTAGGTAAAAAGAAAATCTGCCCTGTGCCCCATAACAGTTTCTTCATTACCCACTACATCAACACTCAGTGATGTATAGATTTTTTTTTGCCCATAACCCCTCTCTAAGTCCGAAACACCCTGCCCGAGGAGGTATCTCCATGTTCAAACTCAGTCCTAAACCCAATAATGAAGTGCTTTGATTACAGCCTGCAGGTGGAATTGCTCATTAAAGCTTTCGAACTTTAAATTCAGTAAATAAGTAAAGGATGTGATTTTTCACTTCATAACTGTAACTACATATTAAACATTGTGGGAAAAAAAGTAGGTTAGCTGTTCCAACTTCAAATAGCATCGTGATGAAGTCCGACAAAGGTCTCCAGTATTTAATGCTGGACTCTCAGCCATGTTCTCTTTGATCATACAGATCGTTTTCTCCTTCATGCTTGTCTGGCCCCATTAGCTTTCTCAGTTGATGAGTGAAAGATGCAGCAATTGCTGTCTGTCCTTTCCCCCTTCATGTAAGTTGGCTGGCTATGACCTTGCTGTGGGCAATTGGGCAGTTTACTTATAGGACTGGGAGGTTCCTCTTGTTCCTCATTGTGCCTGTTGTCTTCCACCTTTGGTCCTACCTCAGGAACTTCCCCTACATCTGGTAAGACAGATAGCACATTGCCTGAAATATGATTTAAATATTTTTTTCTGTTTGGTGTTACATGATTTTCATTTTGCATTTCATCCAGTTAAAACTTTAGATTGACAAGCTCATCAGACACAGGATGGAGTTATGTAAGCAGTTATGTCCCAGTTAAGGGCTCGGATGTCAAGAAATTATAGAGAG
This sequence comes from Xyliphius kryptos, assembly GCA_025769995.1. Classification (NCBI taxonomy): domain Eukaryota; kingdom Metazoa; phylum Chordata; class Actinopteri; order Siluriformes; family Aspredinidae; genus Xyliphius; species Xyliphius kryptos. Next base: position 14,554 of record JAOUQT010171509.1, read on the forward strand.
GGTGGCCAAAGTGAGGACATTTCTGTCTTTTAATATTTTGTTATTTATGTCAGCCATCTCTATGCCTTTACAGTGACAAACTACTTTTTTGTAAATTGTTAATTGTCTAACTAAAGAATTTGTTTGTTTTTTTTAACCTTGTTTTAGTTTATGGGAATTTATAGTTTATGGTTATATTTTATATTTTATCATCAATGTTGCCTGGGTTTAGACTTTAGTATTATTCTTTTTTGACTAATGTGCATCTACATCTTTCTAGCTAACGATAGTAAAAAATTTTGATGACACGACATCAAACAAGAACAAATATTTTAACATCTTTAAATCTTTTAATTAGATGTTCTTGACAATGTCTTAAAGATTTACATAAATTTTGTGGCATTTCAAAGCAAAACATGCCCAGCATTAGATTGTCACCCTGTCCTTGGTGTATCTGCCAAGCGACTGAAACGCCTGTATGGGCATGGGGAACCCACCTGTGACCCTAGTAGAGGATTAAGGAGAAGATAATGAATAAATAAATGAATAAATGAAATCAATCTACAATACCAGACAAAGGTATTGCTCCACTTATTGTTCATGTTTTCAGTTTCACGTATCGTAAAGATGGACTTTGTAGTTCAACAATTACAGACTGTAGTCCATCGCTTTGTGGACCACAGAAAATACCTTTCTACTCCTTTTTTTTTTTCTTTGATGGTCAGGCCCCTAATAGTAGCACAACAGAGCAGGTATTATTTTGTTGGTGCATGATTCCTATCCCAGCAGTGTCCCTGAGGTATTTAATGAAACTGCAGCAGCACTGCTGCGCTAAACCCCCCCTCACCGGATCAGTTTAACTGCTAAATTGACCATAAACAATACACAACCCAAATTATACCAGTTTTGTGATAGTCCTGACCAAAAGAGGACAGGGAACCAACAAGGGACAAACCAAAAAAAAAACAAAAAGACAATGTACTACAGTCAGTAATTGTAAAACTACAAAGTTCATTCATATGGTAAGTGCACAAAATAGAAAATGGAGCAAAAAGGCTGTGTATAAAAACTTTTAACTAGTACTGTATATGTCAGGTAAGATAAATCTTTGTCATTGTCAATTTTACAAGAAAACAAAATTGCAATACCTTCGACTTAAGAGGTATTTAAGTATATTAGAAGAGAATAAATAAAAGGTATGTCTATATATACAGAATCGAGAAATTGACTTTACACAAAATTGCACTGGATGTGAAAAAATTGCACCGATTCCGTATGAGGTCAAGGTAATGTGCAAAATTATGCAGATGGATAAACATTTGCCAAATGAATGATGAGCAAATTACACATGTACTGAAAGTTGCAGCAGTATTATTTTGTGTTTAAGGCCACAATGGCTTTGGGATAAAAACAGTTTTTAAGGCGGTTTGTCCTGTTTTTCATTGCCCTGTATCTTGTATCTGATAGTAGTAGTTAGAAGAGACAATGTTCAGTCTGTGATGAGTCCTGTGAAAAATCTGGATTTTTGGCGGCATTGGGATGTGTACATTTGATCTAGAGTGGGAAGGGTGCAGCCAATTGTTTTCTATGTATATTTACAGTATCACCTTGTTTTTCAATTATTACTTGTTAAAAATATGACCTTTTACCCCGACCGATCAACCTTTGTTGGGTGTCTTGTAGAGTGCACAGTGAGTAAACAGAACATTAAAAATCCCCAGCAACACGGTTGTGATTGATTTACTAATACCAGTGGAACACCTGCTAAAATACTGAAAAGTTGTTCTATTAAATCTGAAATATTGTTATAATGTTAAAACTGGGTATTAAGAAAAAAAAAAAATATATATATATATATTTTTTTTTTACAAACTATATACATATGATCATGTGACTTAGATTTCTGAATGTGTGTGGGGTTAGGGTTGCACACACAAGTGCTTTTCTGGTAATAGAAACATATAAGAAAAAAAATCCTCATTCATTCAGTTGTTTTTTTAAATTGAATCTGGTTACGACCTTAATTTGGCTAAAGGCGCATGAATGATCTCGCACACGTGTTTGTATGTGAAACAAATTGCTCATGACCCTAATTTCATTCAGATGCACAGAAACCTTTGGTTGCTGTTTGTTTTGAAGAAAAGAATGTCTTGATTTGTCTGTTACTTTCCTTTCCAAAAGTGAAATTTAGGATCTATGTGAAATAATAGATGGTACTGGAATTGCACTTTAATAGCTGGGTTAAAATTTGAAGATTAGTGAGGTAATTTTCCAAAGTATTTCTTTTCCCCTTTATCAGGTCATCATCAATCCTTTGGATTTCACTAACGCCAATGCAGCTGGCTAAATCACAGCTGATGGTGATTAATTCCTGGTTTGCTGCCCTGCTGAAGTGGATTATTCCATGGGCTTTTTAATCCTGCTCAGATCTGTAGTACTGTTCTTCAATTTAGCCTGTTGTGAGATTAAAATCTGATGACTAGGATGCAGACATCATGTTAACTATGAGAAGGGCCTCACATTAAGTTATTTTCTTTACTCTTTTTGTCTCATTGCCAATGCTAAAGATATATAAATGGAAAGAATTAGGACAGATTGGGGAGGGGTGTTGACCCAATGGTTATTTAATGTCCAGTTTTCAGTAGCAGTTGGATGAACATTTATTGGGAGGTGGGACTTGAGTGTGTTGAAATGGACAAAATGCAATCCCCAACACTTAAAAACAACATTGCTTCTGCATTGATTGGCAGACGGGTCTAAATGATTGGATGGATTGGATGTTTGGGTGTCATCTCCTTCCTGACTTTACCCTAAATAACCGTGGGGTTGTCCTACAGGCGTTTCCGGATCAGACGATTTCCTGCTCACCAAAACTAACCTCAATCCTAAAAACATCTGTGAATAACTGTTGTGCTGGAGCCAAATTTGTTTTTTAGGATTTTCGTGCAAGATTTGTTTGCATCAAAGGTCACGTGTCCAGAACCTTGGGCATGTGACGTTATTCGGGAGCCAATCAAAGGGTAGCGTTTCAGAGCTGAGCAAAAGGGGACAACGGCGAAATCTTTTCCTTTTAAAATTTCAATCCTACAAAAACGTCATAAGCAGTGGCCATCTGTGAGGAGCCGCACAAAGGTAAAAAGTCTTTTTTTAACACTGTAACCTTGTTGGTTTAATTATTTGTCCTGATCTATGAGAGGAAATCATCAGATTAGTTTATGGGTTGGAATAAGTATTTTTTTAGGTTTATAATTGTTATATATTTTATCTTTGTTAATTTATCCCATTTTGAGAATGGATCTGTTGCTTTTTTTTCTAGTTCATCCTTTTAATTTGACCGAACTACGCTGTCCAGCCTAGTTCAGTCCCTTAAACGATGGTTCCAACCAAACATGTTCTAAATTACTGTCTGTGTTTTTTTTATTGGGGTAATTTTTTGTTTGCGCTGCAGTACTGAGAATCAAACAGATAATACCTTTATGTTTCGTCAGTTTCAGTAGACGTTCTGAGCACGGTGATGGGTTTTGCTATATAAAATGTCACCATGCCTATAGTCACCAAGACGCATAGCCTTTTTCACCTTCGTTATAGCGATTACCATCACGTGTCTTTGTGTCACGGTAATTCGGAAAGGGTTTGCGTGAAATACGCAGAATCTTACATTGTACAGATTAGATTTCATGACGGTGTTTCAATGCTAAAGATAATGGCCTTATTGAAGGGATTTTTTTTTTTTTTTAATATTGTCTGCACCACTAAACATGTCTTC
>JAOUQT010171604.1:0-18295 GCA_025769995.1 Xyliphius kryptos
TGTTTTTGGAATGTGGGAGGAAACCGGAGAACCCGGAGGAAACCCATGCAGACATGGGGAGAACATGCAAACTCCTCACAGATTGGGATTTGAACCGGGAATCCCCATCGTTGAGAGGCGAATGTGCTAAGCCACCGTGCCACCCTTATAACAAATATCAGGATAATAATGTATTGTACCGTATGCCACGCATTGATACGAATGTTAAGCACTCAGAAGTGTGTGTTATTGTTAACTTCACGGCTGGCCAATCAGATTTAAGGCCTGGAACTACCCGCTTTATAATGGAGATTTGATTATGCCACTAGTCGTAAATAGGCCTGTTTTCAGCAAGATTTTTTTCCTTTAGATGCCTGATTGGCTGTATATTATCACTTAGTAAACAATGCTAAGGAAAAACCTATTCCCCAGCAGTAGCAGATGCAAATGAGGTTGATATACAGGTGTATTGTTCGGTTGTAAACATAAATGTCATTTTTTCTGAATTGGTGTCAGCATTTTGGCCACAAAATAAATAAAACGTTTTCTTGATTCATTTAGTATGTTAGGCTTTATATTTCTTTCTAGGTGTTATCTGGTTTTGTTTTACTTTATTCGTCCCTCTATCAGTCTCCTCCACTGCAGAGGTGTGGACACATAGACACAACAATGTCTTGGGTTACTTGCCTTTACACCAACCTCAGGGAAAGTATACAATGAATAGACGATAGTTGTCAAGGCCGGTGCAGGTCAGTCAGTTCATACTCCAAACAATGATTCTATACTACATTTATAGTATACAGTGATGGAGATTCATGATGCCAAACCCATGAACTGAGTATTTTCTCTCGGCTCTATCATGATGGTGCTTTCTGTCGAGTGTGAGTGTGTGTGTGTGTGTGTGTGTGTGTGTGTGTGTGTGTGTCTGTGTCTGTGGTGTCTTTGGCCAGAGGAATTTCCCCCTGTTGTTCTGAATGACAGGCCTTATATACTTTAAAGACATAGTACGGCTGAAAATAAATGTTTTATTTTTGTGTTTTTTCAGCCAAGGCGTGTTTAGTGCCATAAATTTTCTTTCTCATTTTTGCACTTTTTGCAGAAGTTGTACCTTGGAAAACTCTAGTTTTTGTTTTTTATTGACTTTCCTCATGGTTTTATTTAGTGGATGTGTCCAAAATGAGATCATGTACCTAAAATAATGCTGATCATTCATTGCTACATAATTCTGTAAAACATGGCTGATGTGATGAATTTGGTCTTTGACGTGTTCTGAGTTTCATTAGGCTTTTTATTATCATTCATCACTGGCAGAAAAGCTCCCCGTTGTTCTGATTATAGTCCACAGATTATAATAAATCGAAGTTCTAATACCGTGCTATCTTAAACAATCAAAGTGTGTATGTGTTCTGTATGATGAGACCTGTCATTTTTACAAAACCCACTCATAACTGATCGCTGTATTTACACTGCTTTTTATTTTCTACATTGTGGTGTGTAAGGAATCCTGCTGCTTTTCTGACAGTGACATGATTTAACTCCATTTTATGTTGTTAAATCAAATGTGTTCAGAATTTTCTCTGGGATGAACCCATAATCCTCTGATATGAGGATCTTCATGTTAATAACTGTTATTGACTCTAATTTTAGAACATAGTGAGATCTACATTTGGTTGCATGATCTTTTTATTGTTTAATGCTTATTCAGGAGACAAACTTCAAGTTTCAAGATTCAACCAAGTAAAAATGTTGAATGTGTTATGAATAGAGTTTTGTCTCAAAACATAAAAGCATCATGTAATTTTCCATTTAACCTTTCTAACAGCCAAAATGTACTTAATGCAAAATGGACTAATATTATTTTAAAAAAATCAAGATAATTAACCCAGCGATAAACTGTCCTGGGTGTATCTGCCCAGCGCCCGAAATTTTCCAACCCTAGCATTAGATTAAGCAGAAGATAATGGATAGATGAAAAGATAATTAAATATGAAAATAAAAACTAGCAGCTACCAGGTCACAGATAAGCATTCAGTTATGTATGTAAAAAAGTGGCTGGATTTAACAGTACTTCCCTTCAATCCAGCTTTCCTAAATACACCTCGACTCATTCACTGCACTTTAGTGATGCATGTCGCTAAATCTCACTCTATTTCATTCACCACTGCTAACTGGTGGAATGATCTTCCCAACACCATCCGTAAGGCTGAGTCACTCAGCATCTTCAAAAAACTTCTCAAAACACACCTCTTCAGCAAACACTTGCTATAAAATAAAAGAGACAGATCTAATAATGCACAGGTTTTGATAATACTACAGTGTAGCTGTTTTTCTTTCCAAACTACTGACTGATCTCATTTTTAATTTGGATGAAAGCCTCTTCTAAATGACTAAATGTAAATGTACTGTAGTATTAGACGCGACTGTTTGTTGGTCAGCTTCATCATTAGTGCATGCACATTTTTGTGCATACATTTACGTTTAGTTATTTAGCAGACGGTTTTATCCAAAGCGAATTACAGAACACAGGGTTATCACAGCACCCTGGAGCAATGAGGGCTAAGGGTCTTGCTCAAGGACCCACATTGGTAACTACAGTGGGATTTGAACCCACAACCTTCGGATTGATAGTCCAATACCCTAACCATTGAGCTACCAATCCCTGTGCATAGTTTTTATAAGTTTCAAAAGTATATATGTATTTTTTAGAAATGTAATCGGTAAAGTAACTTAATATTTTCAGATTTTACAGACCATCGGTTTAGAAGTTCAGTCAAATATCTCTCTTTACACTCACGAGCCAACAACATTGAATCTGGTGCCATTAATCACTTGAAACATTTTGGATCAGTGGATTTGCATGACTATTTCGTACAATGTTCATACATGCATGTCTTGGAACGTTCAGGGTTTATTGCATATGTAAGGACTATATTTACAGCTATGCACTCGTGGTCCAATAAAGTGTTTATATCAGGTATAAACCGAGCGAAAGAGGTGGCAGTGGCGGCAACAACTCATTCAGTCTGCGTGATGCATTAAACAAGTATTAATTTGACTCATGTGTAACCGGAACACATTGGCTTCATCTTCATTGCAATTATAATCTTCTAGAAATGGGTCTGATGACATCAGTAATTGTCTTTGATGAACGTCTAAAGCTAACGACTTCCAACACCTGCTGGACGCTTTTAGCCAATTTTGAGATCAGCTGGAAAAAAAGAAGCTCAAACAACAAAATGATTAAATCCACATTAAATGCAGCATGATTGAGAGAGCAGGAGATGTCTTTAGCTTCACACAACTTGCATCATTTCCTTTAAAGCGATCACATTCTGTCTGACTCTCCCACCACAGGTCTTACTGCCTCATTCTCACTGCATTCCACAGGATTTTCATGCAGCAACATTCAGACAGTTACAGCAGGAGGCTGAAATTTCAGACCTGAGGAGTGAACCCTTTTACAATCTCTGCTTTCTTAGTTTGAGCTGAGATGGAGCTCACTGCCACGAAGAAGCAACTAACAGAAGCTCTGCCTCTCTGTAAAGTTCAACCGCTGTACAGAGATGTCATTACTTCATTTCTAAATTACTTTATTTAAAGCTTGGTATCAGAAATCCTGAATCATTCTAATTCAATCTTGATCATTGTAGTTTAAGATGTTTCCAGATTTGCACTAGTTAGTATTACTACTTATGTTTTTTTTTTTTTTATCTCGTTAAGGGTAAATCTTTTTTTCTTTAAAGCACAAGCTTCCAGAAGAGATGTGTTTTGAGTTGTTTCTTTAGATGCTGTACGTCTCAGCTTTGTGGACAAAGTTAAAAAGATCATTCCACCTTTTATCATGCCACACAAATTCCTTGCTATTATGAAAAGCTTATAGTAGTTGTGGCAACCGTTGTTTCCATCACACACAAGCAAATTATTATGCATTTTTTGTGTGTCAAAAAAATGTTGTTGTACCAACCTCTGTTTATTACTATGTGACTGGTGTATCAGTATGATTTTTAACAGACTAGCTTCTTTTAATATCGGATTAAGATGTGAATGGTGGAGTAAGTCCTCTGAATCTTGTTATAAAAATCAGACTGAATGTAAATAAGAAATCTCTCGTGAATAATTGTACATTCTTACTACACTACATTTATCCAAATCCTCTGGTTATTGTGACTCAGTAAGATATTTAAAATGAGGTAAAACTTTCCTTCTCCCCAGTGATGCCTTTCTGATTAATTTCTGATGAAATGTAAACTGAGCTCACCATGTAATTTGAAAATGTCAGGGACGTCGTATGACCAAATAATAAAAGAAAAGAAAAGGAAAACCCTGATGGGGAAACGAGAAACAGGAGAATTTCAGCACACATGCCAGGGATTTTAGGTTAATGGTGCTTTACCAGGATATTGAATGCCAGATATCTTTGTTTTTCTTTCATGTGTGCTACATTTCAGGACTCCTGTGATCCTGATTGCTATGGGGACTGATGCTGATCTTAGAAATACCTGGAGCACGGTGTGAGACTGCACACTGGTATTGTGTCTCTTGGTGTGAATTCATGTGGTGTCTTAAGGAAACAGTGCCGTCTTTTCAACCTGGCATATATTTACTGCATCAGTAACACATGCCGACAAGTATTTCAACATGATTGGCTTCTTGTTTTAATAGAATGAGTTTAAACAAAAGTAAAAAACAGAGTTAGAGCAGCTGTGACATTGTGATCTTAGACTAGGATAGCATTGATACATGGGCAGGATCTGCAAAGGACTCCAAAGAAAGTTCTTTGGAATGTTAGTATTTTAAATCAGACTTTATAGGGAAAAATGGATACATCACAGTCCTCCACCTTACATTACAGTGAGGATGTTTCTAATGTATAACCCATGTATGACTTTGTACTGTATGAATAACACTAATTATGTCTTGCTATTTGGAAATGTTTTCTCCCCCAATCCAAAACATGGTGTTGAGGTAAATTGGCTGCTTAAATTGCTTCATAAACTGCCGCATATAGTGTGTGTCTGTGTTTGTGAATGTGTGCCCAGCGATAAATCTGCGCTCTGTCCTGGGTGTATCTGCCCAGTGACCAAAATATTCTTCCCTGAATGGGTATGGGGGAACCTCATTTTGACTCTAGTATAGGATTAAAAGGAAAAATAATGGATGGATGAATGTTACTAAAATATACTACTCTTATAAAATCTGGTTTTAGAAGCTCCTGTGTCACACAGCAAATCTTTTTTTTATGATTTTTATTTAGATGAGAAAATGCTGTTCTGGCAAAAATTTGAAAAGAATTTTGGTTTCTCTGCTTTTTGGGGAAACATCTCTTTATAAATCAGCGTAAATCATTCTTGGAGCATGTTTTTAGAATGTTGGAGTTTAGAAAGCTGAATTGTTTTTTTTTTTTTTTTTTTAGAACATTTATTATCCCCCCAGGAAAAATTAGCATGGTCCGGATTTAGTTTTTTTTTTTATTTATGTAATAGTATTTGTGAATGTGTGAGATAAAACTGGCCTATTTGCTTGTTCTTTATTTTATAGATGGTTTTTGTCTTGCATATATTTATACAAAAGTAAGTTTGCTTATCTTACTATTCCAATCAACAATCGAGAATCTAATCAAGAATTTAAACTGTGCCATTTACCACCTACCAAGTGTAAAGGAATCACAATGGCTTTGTTTCACAGTCAAAAATATTAATGGCATTCATTGGAGCCAACAGCCGTGAACATTTTGTCTGATAGAAGGCCTGCTATTTATAGTGTGCTATTCACTCCTAATTAGAACAATTTCACGTAAATGAAACGACATGGTCAAAGCTGGTGCAATTATGCTTATTGTCTATTTGCAATCTTTGCTTCATTTCAGATTCGGCATCCTTTTCCATTGTTAGGATTTCCCCTTCTTTCTTTTTACTTTACTAAAAAAATGTAGGTTTGAGTGTGAACTACAAAAAGCAACAGCATGTTGTCTCTGTTCCTGTAATGATTCTTATTTCCAGGCGAGCTCTATATTCGACAACTCATGTTTTGTTAAGCTTTGCTATATGAGTCGTGCAGCGTGGGGCCTGTTTTTTTTTTAAATGGCTCAAGAATGCTACATGCATTTTACGACATGAAAAGTAGTTCTTTATTCAAGGCTACTCGACAAAGACCAGAGACAGCAGGCAGAAGGATGTTGAATAAAAGCAGTTCTGTTTGACAAGGCCATTGAGACTCCTACATGCCAGTTGGTTGTTGAATACAAAAAAGGATTTATTTCACTGTGTACAGATGAGTACATCATGAGTCATAACTCTGTCATATCAGCAACGTTTGGTGATCGAAGGTACTCAGACCAACAGGACAACTAGTCTCTCTTTAAAGCCAAGAATGCATGTTGATCACGTCTGAAAAATAAAATGCAGTAAGGTCAGTTTTACGTCCTGTAAAACACTCTGACATAAACACTGCTATGATGTGCACTTTATGAATAAAAGTATGGAGACACCTCTTAATTACTACACTGAGGTGTCATTAAAGCATTAGGGTATGAGTGGGCATGGCATTATTGTAAATAAATAACAGGTAGGTGGAGTGATCACAACGCATAGTGAAGGACAGTTACACTTCTTTCCTGTGATTTATTCACAATACAGGGTGACATGGTGGCGTTGTGGTTAGCACGTTCATCTTTCAGCGCTGGGGATTTCCGGTTCGAATCCCTATCTGGGTGGAGTTTCCTTGTTCTTCCTGTTTCCGCGTGGGTTTTTTTTTTTTTACAATAATACACACCCTCTCGTGCTTTATTAACACATTCGGAATTTACTACAAAAGATTGCAGCCTGTCCGCATATCCATACTAAAAAACTAAATTTTGTTGAAAGCTTAGATTAGATTAGATTACATCAATTGCACAGATGTACATCTTACCAGAAGAGCAAAGTAGTAATGGTAAACATGACGTGTAGGTTAAATAGAAAGGCTTTATATACAGGTGAGATTCTAAAGCAATACACATGATCATAAATGTATAGATGGTTCTAAAAACATTATTAACAAATAAAATAATTTACAGGTTAAGTTATTTTGAAGGGTTGATATGTAACTATGAAATGTTAATATGGAATATGTAGCGAGAACGTGTAAGGAATAAAAATTTAAGAGAAGGGGAAAGTGGTTGGGTTTTTAACAAGACTTTAAAACATTTAATTCTTTTCTGTCATTTTGTTACAAGCAGAATTGCTTTCCACTTTACCATTCTTTCGAAATTGTTAGCATCAAATTAAATATTGGTTATTAGTTAATATCGGCGTGAGTTAATCAGAATCAGATTGCTGTTATTACAGTTGCACTATTACAGGAATTATAATACGTAATATCCTCGGGGCAAAGCTCACACCGGCATTCTTAGGGTGTAGAGCATATTTGTACTTTCTGGTTGTAAATGAGGAGGCCACACTGAATTTCACGCCGTAACTCCACATGCCACCAGTCGAATTTATGTTCACCATCAAAAGATGTGAAATGTGCAAAGACAACAAAGTTTTTCCTTCTAACAAAATGTCATCTGTTCTAGTTTATTTCCTTGAAGCAGATCAGGGTTCATTTTAAAGTGTGTTTAGTCACAATGTGTCATTGTTTTAAATGCTGGTGAAACAGAGCAATACTGCGGTTTCAGGCCCTGAAAACACTTGAGACACAATCTGAGAACTGCATGTAAATATATGTGTGTGTGTGTGTGTGTGTGTGTACACACACACTTTTTACTGTGGAGATGTTTGACTCCTAAAGATTGCGACAGTCAATCAGACTTTAATGACTGGTCTGTATGAAGCGATCAGTACAGGATGGAGCTCTGCGTTTGCTCTGCAGCACATTAATAACATTTGTTGCTACCTGTACAGTAGACCGAACAGGATGCAAGTGATAACACAGTGGGAACTGATTTCAGTATGACTCTGTTTCGTGAACCTGAGCTTCAGATATGTTACCGATATCCGCTGTAACAGCTGTAGCTCCCCGTTGCTATCATTAGCCTGATGTTTGAATTCTGCATGTACTGATGCCTTTGATATGACTGGCCTCTGTAGCAAAACATCCACTCATGCGATAGCTGCTTTTACTCAGACATCTACCAGTCTGATCTACCGGTGCTAATTCACAGCCTTAGAAATGTTTAAGGACAGAAACGCACTCTCAGTTAAAGGTTTTAGGCCAAAAATGCATGTAATCCCTTACCTATACTGCACTATTGGGAATCACGTCTTGGTTATTATAGTGTGTTATAATATTAAAACAGTTAGTAAATGCTACTAAATAAAGTAGTGGGCCTTCAGGACTGAGATTAAGGATATTCCTTTTCTAAAATGTTAACAGAACAATGGGACACACCTCTTAAATCATAAGACACCCCTGAGTTTACAAAGTGTAGTGGAGTACAGTCACACCTCTTTGCCTTAATTTATTCACAATATTGCACAACCTTGAGTGCATTAATGCTTTTATAAAATGGTTACATACATTTGAAAAAACACAATGTTTGAGTCATAAATGTGTTTGAAAAGCAAAATCATGCATGCTGAATCTCATGTGGCCGACCAAAATAACCATTAACCTGCGCTGGCTGGCCTGATTCAGTTCGGAATTTGTTTTTTAACAGCTACTACTTAACACATTTTTTTCACACATTTGTATTACCTTCAGTCTCGTTCTTCTTTTCGGACAGGGTCAAATTAGGGCAGTGCTTTCAAAGCTTTAGGGGCTACAAGGCCTCAGGTAAAGTTTACATTATAGATAGAGTCCTAATAATCTGGTCTTTCATGATGTGATCTAGTCAGGTTTTTAAAACGAATGCTGATCGCTAAGTAACAGGTTTCCATTTTCCCCAACACAGTTAGAACACAGTTTATAAAAAAACATTGGGAAATGAATGTATTGTATATCATACATTGATATGAATGTGAAGCACTGAGAGGTGTGTCTTATTGTCAATAATGGAAAAACCATTTAGCAGATTTAAGAACCGGAACTACCTGTTTTATAATAAAATTTAACACAATTACCACATGCACCTATCAGTGTATTTGACTCTATGCCATATTATTTAGATTTGTACATGCCAGTTGGTTGGTAAAGCTAAACTGATTTACTGATGATTACTAAAAGGATTTATTTCACTGTGTACTGATGATATTAGCAACTTCTGATGACTGTAGGCCCTTTTTAAAGCCAGTAATGCACGTTGGTTACTTATGGTATATAAAACGCATTTAAGTCAGATCCAAGCCTTTTCTGCTATAAGTTTGTTACATCACTTTTTATTTTCAGTATGAGATTTGAAAACAGGCGGCACGGTGGTGTAGTGGTTAGCACGTTTGGGATACAGGTTAGCATCCTGATTTCCATGTTCTCACCGTGTCCTCAGAGGTTTTCTCCAGGTTCTTCTGTTTCCTCTCACAGTGTAAAAATATGGATTTAAGGTGAAATGACCTCTCTAAATTGCCCCTATATGATGTATGTGAGTGGGTGCCCAGCAATAGATTGGCATTCTGTCCTTGTTGTATCTGCCCAACGCACAAAAGATTCTTCCCTGGATAATGATGGCAACCCTAGTATAGGATTAAGTGAAAGATGAGATGGATAGATGGCTGGATGGAGATTTGAAAACACTGGATCAGATATAAATGTAATTTATTTTAAAAAATGATTAATTAAACTTACTGCCAGTTTATTTTTATGAATTGTATTCGTTCATTTACATTTAATTTACATAAAAAGGCAACCACTGCAAGATAAAACTAAAAGAATACACATCAAAAATATTTCTAAATGCTTATGGCCTCTGGATCTACAGGTCACGTCCAGGCTCATGTGCAGACAGAAATCAGAATCTCTCAGTGCTCCAGCTTCTGCGAGTCATTACTGATAAGCCAAAACATCATTATCTTAAGCAACAGTTTTTTCCTAATCCCTGTAACACTGCCAGTGCTGAAACAATGGAATGAGGGGAGGAGGGATAAATCACAAGAACAAGAGACAGATTAATTATGAAGGGACTACAGAGATAGAGAGAGAGAGAGAAATAAGTGGAGGGCAGAAAGGAAGAAAAGCAGTCTGAAAATGGGAACAAGGCTACAGACAGAGGGGAAAATGAGACTGATGGAGAGGCCAGGGGAAGGAGATACTGGTCTTAATGAGAACTCCAGAATAAAAGTGGCTTAACAAGACAGAAAGCGGATGAGGAAAAAAGGTGTGAGCCGGAGGGACGGTGGAATTGATTCCGGGTGGAGCTGGTTGGCATGCGGAGGGTTCAGTCAGGGTGGAGCTGGCAGCAGTGAACGACGGGAACGCCAACATCTTAAGTTTATTCACAGATGCACAGTGGCGTTATTAAAGAACACAAAGGCTTTAAACCCTCAGATGGATTTAAAAAAAGTGTCTTCTCATGTCTGTCTTCCCGAGTCTCTTCTCTCATTGATCCATTAAACAAAAACTAGTGAAAATTTGAGCAGACATTTGTCCTCAGTAAAGCTGCAAATGTGGGCAATGACTTTTGGCTCATGGAATGTACTATTCAGAGAGAAACCTGGTTGTAGTTTAAGTGTCTGATAAATACTGGTGATATACGGAATGTAAAAAAAAATTAGTTTGTAGTCGTCAGTTACTTAGTCCCTGCCATAAGTGCTGTCGCATACACATTCCTGGGTATAAAAAGAACCCCAGCACAACAGACTTCCACGTGAAGTTCAACCTGACCTCTGACATCATGACAGAGGTTCAGACACCAACCAAAGTGCTGATCATAAAGTCTTTGAAGACCAAGTCTGCTGCTGAGATGGCAGACATCTTTAATGTGTCCAAACGTCAAGTGGAGAGGATAAGAAAAAGATTCCAAAAAACTAGTGATGTTCATGGCAAGCCCAGATCAGACAGACCCCTAAAGACAACTGTCTGACAGTCCAGGGCCGGCCCTTTTTTAACTGCAGTGGAGCTACATGAGAACTGGTCACCAGAAAATGCTGTATCTACAAGAACAGAAGATTTCTTTCACGCAGTGAGCTCCATGGCCAAAATAGTACTCATAAACCAGCAACGAACAGAAGACAACAAATTGTGTTGTGTTTGCCAAGGTCCACAGTTTGCAGAAAAAATGTACAATGGAAACGTGGCATAAGGTTAATTTTTCTGATGAATCTATTGAACTCCATCCCAAACTCCGCAAATACTGAAGAAGACCCGGCTTGGATCCTAAAACAGTCAAGTATGGTGGAGAAAAAATCGTGTTTGGGGGTTACATTCAGTATTGGGGTGTCTAAAATCTGTGCTAAGTGGATAGCAACATCAAGACTCTCACCTGTGGCTTGTCTGTATGGGGGTTTTAAAAGGGAGTAGCTTAGCAACCCACCAGAATGCTGCAACACCTGTCTCTTCTGCTTGTCTGTCCAAAGTGGGCTGAGAGGATAAAGTGACAAAAGAGTGGCCAGACTGTGTACTTTGGCAGAGGTGGATGACCAACAAATGTCGCCAGCTACAATCGAGATAATGTGTCCAGATGGCTATTCACTGGAGAGTGTAGTATGACAACCCATTGGCAAATTGGTCGAAAGCCATGCGCATGGAGGCAGGAGAAAATGTTGCATGACCTTGTGTGATTTACCCACTCCACTCCAACACCAGGGCAGAGAATCTCTTGTGTGTCTGTGTGTGGTCTATCATCATTAGACACTGACCAACACCGTATCCCCAAGAAAGTGTCATATAAAAACATGCTCACCTGGTTCTCGCAATTATGGCGAACACTGTTTGAAATATTGCTTTGATGTAGCATTAATACACTGTTGATAACTCAGCGAGCACCAAGCTCAAAAAATATATTTTATTTTGTAGATAAGAGATCGCGGTTTATGTCCAAGCATTTTACACTGCGGTAATAAATATATGTTCTTTGCATTTTTATTTTTATGATCTCTTTGCAAAAAAACCTACAATGGTGTTGAAGAGTCTGCAAACCCTATGAAAGTTTTGTTTCTGCATTACTCAAAACTTTAAAAAGTCCCAAAGCTGGACAAGTAAAACCACAAAAAAAGAACATTTTCAAAGTTCCATAGCTTCCAAAGTTCCATGGTTATAATTATATTTATGTGAGTGGCAAAGAGAGGTTGTTGATGTTCATCAAGCTGGAAAAGATTACAAAATGATTTGGACTTCACCAATTTACAGCCAGATCATTATTAACTTCCTCAGAAGAGGTCAAGCAATAATTATGACAAAAACAAAACATGTAAAAACCTGCAAAGCTGCTAAATATTTTTCTCACAGAAACAAATGTTAATGTCCACCAGCTGGAGAATCTGAACACCAATATTTGTTCATGGCAGGGTGGCATATAAAATGCTGCTAATCTCCAACAAGAAGAGCTTTATAACACTAGATTACTTATTTCAATAAAGCTATTTTTTATTCTGTCACCAGGTGATCAGTGATTGCAAACATCAAGCATAAAAAAGCATTTTTAGAAGCCAGTATATTGACGTTACTGTATTAGGACTTTCAATTAAGTAAACAATTTAAGTACTTATATATTTCCACCACATTTAATTCCTGCAAATTTATAACTGGGCACTTTCATCATCATTAGCATATCTAATGATGTCCTGGAATATTCTCAAACAAATATAACTATACCTATAACAATACAGCATGATTTAAAAGTGAAAAATTTACATGAGGGTTTGATCTTCACAAAACCTTATTGAAAGTTTGTGAAATGAACAATGGAGATAAAGTATTAAGACTTTTTTTTTTTAAATTGTATGAACAAAAGAGATTATGTAGGCCCTCAGAACAATTGTCAGATTAAAAAATATTACAAAATTATTGCTTGCTCAAAAGCTTCACTACTTTATAGTCGGACAGATACATGATGTACATAATCTTTGATTTTTATTTATTTTTTTTAATTTGCTGGTATAATTCAGAATTCATTGTTCCATCAATGACGTCAAACCACACAGGCCTAGATATAGCAAATGCCGTTTCTCGCACATGGGTAAGGTTACTATAGTGGAATACACTGATTATTAAGCTTCTCATTTAAAGGATTTTGGTCTCATTTTATCACAGAATTTCCTAGCTTGTTTATGTGATTAGTAGCAAAATGCAAATAGACAGCAATGTTTTTCTGGAAAGCAATGACCCCTCGCAATGCTATCATGTACTCTGTTGTTCTGCAGTATTTTCCTGATTGTGGACTCGTAAAAATTAGCATTAGCCAATGTAAGAAAGGCCTTGACTTGTGTGGAAGTAAGGTTGGATCCTTTTTTAGTGTAAAAAACTATAACATGTCTTGTTCTTGGTGGGATTGTTAAGGGTCAAGCACTACTGGGGCTGTATGATGGTTGGACAGGTAGATTGATGAACTCTAAATTCTTTAAAGGAGATTTCGTAATCCTTTTCAGCCTAAAGAGCACTAATAACTTATATTGTGAGGATGTGCTTGTGCCCAGAGGCTGTAACCTAGGCATTGAATACATTTGCATTTGGTCATTTAGCAGATGCTTTTATTCAACGTGACTTACAAGTATCCCACTTAATAGTTGGGGTCAGAACACAGGGTTACATACACAATCCCTGGAGCAATGAGGTTTTAAGGGTCTTGCTCAAGGACCGACATTAGTAACTTTAGTGGTCCTGGGATTTGAACCCATAGATTGCTAGTCCAACACTGTAACCACTGAGCTACCTCACTTGCATGTTGATCTGGTAACAGTAAATCAAGACACAGCAGTGCTGCTACAATTTTGAATGACTCGGTGGACTGGGAATAGTCTACAAACCAAAAATGCCTGGCCACCACCATCCTGCAGGTAGCATTCTATTGGGCTATTGACCAACACAAACTGTGCAACAACAGATGAACTATTATAATTTCTACAAAATTTAAACAATAATTATAATAAGATTCACAATGAATGAACACAATATTTAAAATCATCAACAATACTGTTCCGACTACTGTGTTACAACACAGAGTAATACATCACTTCATGTCACATGCAATGTTAAGAATGATCCACCATCCAGATAAAACCTGGTCTGTGGTAGTCCTTTGGAAGTCCGGATTAAAAATACACTAAATAGAAATTGAAAAAGTCTGCAAAAAAAACAGATTTGTAATAATAAAACAACAACTTTCTTTTACTACACTGTTATTATCACTGACAGGTGAACAACTAATTATTTTTTCATGACAGCATCTGTTAGTCGGTGGAATATACTATACTAGGCAGCAACATTTTATGACCAAAGTTGAGGTGAAAGATGCATCAATAATGGAAAAGCATAAAGATCTGAGTGAGTTTGACTGGACAAATTGAGATGGCTAGGCTGCAGTTCTTGCAATGGTCGCTATCTTTTAAAAGTGATCCAAAGAAGAAACAGTGGGAAACTCATGACTGAGTCATAAGAAGCTATGGTTCAATGATGCATGTGGATAGTTAAGGCGGGCCTGTGTGGTCCGATCTAACAAATGAGCTACATGTTAATGCCGGTTCCGAATGATGTCACAATACATTAAGCATTACTGTGTGTTGCATATCAATTTCCATATTGACTAGGCATGTGAACATCAGAATTGAACCACGAAGCAATGTTCTGGTAGGAAACCTTCCTGATATCCAACCACTTTTCTAACATACCCTTTGATGGAAACAATCCCTGATGGCTGTGGCAACTTACAGAAGTTATATTGATCTGTTGCACAAATTCAGAGGTCTAGTCAAATCCATGTCGCGATGGGTCAGGGCTGTTTTGGCAGCAAAAAGGTGGACCAACCCAATATTTGGAAGCTGGTGATAATGTTATGCTTGGTCGGTGTATGTGATAAGTAGAACTAATAATAGACAATGAGTATACAAACATGCATGTGTACCTAATAAAGTGGCTGATGAAAGTACATGGAGTAAGAGGAGGCTGATACTGATTGTCACATTGCTGATTCTGATGACACTGTGAGCAAGTCAAGAAAAAAAATTACCTGCATGCTAATCAAATATTTCAAATTGTTTATGATACTAAAACTTTACATGAAAACTTTTTCTACGATCAGACAATAAAAATGATAAAAAAAAATTTAAATGGGACATTATTTTGGCCAACATTGTCCTCTGATCTAAAATAAAATAAAAAAAAAACATTAATGGTGAACTAATAAGGAATGCACAGGGTACATAGGACCGTGGATAATCCAAATCTGTAAAATGTGATGGTCTAACAACCCCTTTATGTGTTTTAAGAGTATCACTTATAATTGAGGGATCTGTGTGCTATTTGTCTGGGGTTACCAGTCTATTTGCCTCTCTAGAAAAGCAGCATTGGAATGCTAAACCAACCTTTGTTTTTTTTAATAAAAGTTACTTAAGCAGGTCTCATATGTCCCCTGCACTGCAATGTCCAGCTTTGAGATTGCATTCTGGCTCAGAAAGGTAGTCTAATCAATATCTGACTCCAGAGCTGGCCAAACAAACAAACAGCATCTTGCAAAACTCTATACGTCATTGTCACTATATTCTACTCTGATACAATGATACTGTCATACAATACTACTCTCTGATACACATTACTACACATCCTACTTACAGCAGCTTGTACTCGCCTCAAACTGGTTTTATAAAATTGTCTCTTAATTTTGCCTTAACAACAAGTGATTACATCCTTTCTGAAAAAAAAGGCAAGATTTTAAGTAGATGCCGTCAAAGACATCCTGGATCATTAACAGATTTTATGATAAATTATATTCCTGTTTGATATTGATAAGTAAAAACAAAAATAAATAAAGATTATTTGTAAAGATTATGATAAAATAAGTGATTTATTGTATAAGGTAACATAACTAAATAGTCTAAGTATTTTTATAACTAAGTATTTTTTTCTGATCAGTGACCTTTGTAATAATTGTAATAATAACCTAATACAAACACACACGTTCATGTAAAGGAAATAACTGTTGGTGTTCATGCCACTAGACCAAAGTTTTGAAAGTTTCAGTGTGACCCAGCCAGCAGGGTTAAAACCTCAATCAATGTTCATAACCCTTGTATTTTCATATATATCGAGTGCGGTTGGATGGGTAAAGATAATTCTTCCAATATAAAGACAAAACCTAAATCGGAAACTAAAGCCTTCACTTTGCTACCCCATTATATACTTATCCAAACTTTGTTGCTTTGTTGAAATCGGAGCTGATGTGAGACTACAAATGTATTTATTCACATTCATATAATGCACAGAAACATCAGATTTATAAAGGATTCACAAACCTTGATTAGAGTTACTGTAAAAGGTATTTCGAAGGTTTATTCTTGTTACAGACATTTTTTAGACCAACTTCCCATAACAAAAATGATGTAAATAGCCTTTTAAGCTAAAAGTCAATAGAAACCATCAATTCACTCAAACCATGAAGGACAAATTACTCTATAAATACATTTAATTTGTTGGGTTCATGCTTCCCTGGTAAGTGATGAAATGAATTAGGTGTGATTTTTCTGTCTATATATGTTTGCGGGGCAATTCATCAAAATTCACTATTCATGCTGCATTGCTTTTCACTGCTACATGCTGTGGTCTCAGAGGCCAGTTATTTACGGTTTTTAAAGAACAGGAACGTGCTTTATATATGTAAACAATTTCCTTTCCATTGCTCCTGAGCTTATTCACCTTCTCTTAACCCCTGTTGCAGCTCTTCTCCTCTATGACTATATTTCATTCAACTAGGTATTTTCTTCTCATCTCCTGTAGTCTCTCTCTCTGTTAAAGTTACATTTTATACAGAAATGTACCTGATAATATAAAATAATCAATTATTCTTCTGCTACTTCCAATATTGCATTTACATTTATCCAATCACAATAAATCACTACTATTACTGCATTTTGTCTCCCTAGCACTCTCCCTTTCTCCATTAACATCCCACCCACACACCCCCACACACACCGGTCATGCAGTAGCATAAATCAGGAGATCAAGTTGGGATACATATTGTCATATCGTAAACAAGTGACCAGTGGCACATACACACAGGTGCACAAACACACAAGGAGTGACAGTTTTAAGCAGGATACATTGCACAGATGAGCCAAATGCATTTCACACATCTCAAATGTGAAGCAGAGTACATTAGCCTAGTGCTTCTGCCCACACCAGCTACCCCTCCCCAGCTGTCTAATTACCACATGCACACAGACAATTTCCCAGCACCAAAAGAAAAGATTTAGGTCTTACTGATTGTTCGTGAGCCAATACATCCCATGGTTTATTCACAACAGCCCTGGATATAAACAAGGAAGCGCTTGCTTTTCACCATACATTCTCAACCTGCCTTTCTCTGTTCTTGCTATCTTACTGCCCTGCCTCTCTTCCTCTCTCCCTCCCTCCCTCCCTTCTCCCTCTCCCTCTCTCTCTCTCTCTCATCCTTCTCTGCAGTCAGGCCATCAAAGGTTTTTGTGTCTAAGCGTAGTTATTTTATTTTTTTGTTATTAGATTTGGGATATGACATTGTGTCAGTGACTAATTTTTGTTTTATCATAAAATGTGTGCATTGTGACAAGATACACAGATATTAAGGCATTACCCAACATCACACCTCACTGGTAAATAATTAGAAGTGTTTAAACTTAAGCTGATCTCAAAATGGTGCGTGCATGTGTGTAGAAGAGTGGATGGAGGGCTGTGGGTTAGCAAACACGTATTTTGTTGTGTTTTTATTGTTTTTGTGCATCTGTACTGCCATTTTGCTGAGCTTAAATGCAGAGGTTCACTTTCAAACCTTTCCTCTGTCTCTGTCTCCCTCTCTTGTTCTGCTATCACGTCACATGTTTTACAATGCAGCACAGCTCGCCCCCCCCCCTCTCTCTCTCTCTCTCTCTCTCTGTCTCTCTCTCTCTCTCTTTCTCTCTCTCTCTCTCACACACACACACACACACAGACACACACACAAATGCACTTGCCCAGTACTGGCATATTACCATAGGGCATTCCTACACTGAACCTGTCTTTATTTATTTTTTCTGTCTCACTACACTTTTGCTTCTTAGTCATTCCTTACGCAGTACTCTGTTCATTCCTTATAAAAAAAAACACACAAATATACACTCATTCTATATTTCTATTTTCTTTGTGCCCACACAAAGAAATATTGTTTAATATCATTTCTCACACCTCTATCTAACCCTTTTGCACCTCTTGTTTTTTTTTTTTTAATAATAAATAATAATACCTCTTAAGTGTGGTCTTTCTCCATCTATTTTCCAGTGTGTGTGTGTGTGTGTGTGTGTGTGTG
>JAOUQT010171711.1:0-18295 GCA_025769995.1 Xyliphius kryptos
AAAAAATATAAAATTAATAAAAGTATGAAAGTATAAACAGAAAAATTTAACAATAACATTGTGTCAAAGTTTCAAAGCAATCGGTGAAGAACTTTGAGACTTAAGATTTTTTTTATTCCTATAGAAGATGGATTGTGATAAACTAAACCGGTTAACACAGTTACATGTCTTCACAATGTCAATCATTCAGTTTTGTTGTATGGTTAGTATAAGGTTATGGGTATGTTAAGAGTGGTAAAATTTAGGATTAAAATTGGGTCTCTATTAAATTAATGAACGTTTATGCAAAATCACAATGCACAAAAACAAATTGTGTGCGTGTTATTTGTGTTACAGATTCGGAATGTGGAGACGAACCAGTGTTTGGATAACATGGCCAGAAAGGAAAATGAGAAAGTGGGCATTTTCAACTGTCACGGCATGGGAGGGAACCAGGTCAATTCATCGGTCTCACTCTGTCCTTCTCATTTTCTATAAAACCTGATATTGTTCTGATCAATGAAATGTATCCGTGTCCTCTGCAGGTTTTTTCCTACACAGCCAATAAGGAGATCCGAACAGATGATCTGTGTCTTGATGTGTCAAAACTCAATGGGCCAGTCATGATGCTGAAGTGCCATCATCTTAAAGGCAACCAGCTCTGGGAGTATGACCCTATGGTGGGTACATGTGTGTTTTCTGAACATTTCAAAATGAATCTACTAAATGAAGAAAAAGAAAAAAAAAAAAAAGAAAACTTAGGGGAAAAAATACATTAGAGGAACTGTACTACATAGTTACGGAAAGCCAAAATGTTTTTAAAACTTAACCATGTTGGAATATTCAACTGCATCGTGCTAGGAAATCTAAATGTTTAAGGGATGTGGAAGGTGAATAGATAAGGCACAGACAGCTTCAGAACTTCATGAACTGTAGGTTTAATGATGTTTTAATCGGGTCGTTTGTGAGGCTATGAGCGGTGCTTTAATTTACTCTGCTTCTTATCGAGTTCCTTGAATAATTTGAGCTGAAAGCATTATTACCCCCCCAAATGTGGGAAAACATAAATGTGTGTAATTTGCATAAAATGAAACTTTGCTCAGCATTGCCAGCCACTGCAAATTCATCAAATACCAAAAAATAATGACTTAGTGCTATACTTATCATATAGATTTTATTTTTTTACACACACTAAAACAGAAGTCTGTGTGCTGGTGTGTGCATTCAGTAGATTTTCTGCACGAATCTTTATAATTGCATGCTTTTGACTCAGATCTCTACCTCAAGGGGCTTGACTGTCCATCTTGTCATGTAACATCAGTCATTTATTATTCTATCTGCAGGGCTTATGTGTGTGTGTGTCAGTAGAGTTCTGCATTGTGGGGACTTCACATAGACGTATCCAAACCTTAACCATAATCAGTACTACTATCTTAACATAACTATAACCAAACAACTGAATTTTACTTTAACAATTAATATTTTACATTTTGAGGACCAGCCTACAGTCCCCACAATTACACGAGATTTATACAGACTTTCCCCACAATGTTATACAGAGCTGTGTGCACACACACAGACACACAGCCCTTTTATATTGTCTTAGAGCCAGTGCAGTATTGAAGGGGTGAGGTATAGTTAGTCTGCGATAGCTGTCACTTTGACTAAATGTCAGGCTGAAGTTTGGCGTTGAGTTGCAGCTCTGCAGGCTGTGTAAAGCTTAGAGGAATGGCAACAGAGGCAAAGTACACAAACTATATTTTCCTAAAATCACTATTAGCATGTAAATTGGTTGTTATTGTAAATCTCAGCATCTCCGACTCCTCAATTACTGTGGGATAATCATAAGCAATCATTTTAACACATTTTGGAGTCCTCAAAACAACACAATCTCACCTTCTCTCAGTGAGCAGATGTTGAATTCTGTTAATGTGCATGATAATCAGTATGGTGTTATTGATTTGTTTATTTTAAGATAATGTAGTCTGTGGTCTGAAAAAGCACAAACTACATCTCTTTTATAAAAAAGTTAATTCCAGTCCTTAAGTCTGATTGGCTAAGCCGTTTGACCAGCCGTGACACTGACAATGCACACCAATGATCGCTTCACATTCCTATTGATGCATGAAATTCATTATTTTCCTTTTTTTTTATAAACTGCATTATTATTAAAAAATAATAATTATAGTGTAGTATTTGAATGTTAGAAAAAACGAAAACCTGTTACTCAGCGATCAGCGTCACTTAGTAAAAACTGGACTATTTTGTATTGTAGTGTGTTTGTAACCATTTTAGAAAAACAATTAGGGACCTAAGCTTGTGCAATCACAGGTATAAGGGGTTATGCATGACATATAGCGGTGTGCCGTTACATTTCTTTCCCACAATTTATTCACAATAATCTATGCTTTCTCACGACTTATTGCTTTCTCACAGACATTTGAAGTTGCCCATGAAACTGCATTTGATAAGGCATTCATCCTACAGCTGGACCCAGCTTCCACCCCCTGCATTATTTTAGTCAGTCACTGTTTTGACTCCTCTATCTCTCGCTCTCTCTTCGCAGAAGCTGACCCTAGTGCATGTGAACAGCAATCAGTGTTTGGATAAAGCCTCAGAGGACGACAGCCAGGTGCCCAGTGTCAGAGACTGCAGCGGCAGCCGCTCGCAACAGTGGCTCTTGCGCAACGTCACACTTCCTGAGATCTTCTGAGCACGCAATTGCACATACATACAAGAAAGGACATGTGGCGAGAGGGACGAAGACACTATTCAAAGCAGCTCTGGTGAGATGATGAAGAACGAATGGCGTCAACAGGAAGAGGGAATCTGTGACATCTCTCGAATGCTCTCCATTGACTTCCTGCTAGCGGTTGAGCGGTCAACTTAACGACGTACATATGTAAATCTCACCATCACTCCAGTTTCATGAGATAAGGAATGAGATGGCGGGAGAGAAACAGAGACTTGTGTATTGTGCAGAGGAACTTGGGTACCCCGGTCTTCCATTGAGGAGCAGAGGGTGTTTTTGGTGATGTTTACCAGTTGCCTCCCTTTTAGAATATCAGAATATTGTGTGCATGGCTGCGTGTTTGTATATTACTGAGACCGAAAGGAGTGTGTGCGTGCGCGCATTACACAGAATAGTTTTATCATTGTGCTTTATTGTTTTGTTTCGTTTATGAAAATGAGCATAGCACACATTTATCTCGAACACCCAGCTGTCTGTGTGCAGTGCATATCTTTACGGAGCTTCATAAATCAGTGACTGATCTGTGATTGGCTGAGCAGCAGCTTCCAGTATTAGTCACAAATCAGCCTCCCGTTATCTGGCTGCCCAAAAGAGGAAACCTCTATAAGCCTAAAGAAGTGAAAGTGGCTATTTGTAACGACCATATTGCTAAATATTGGCAAAATTTGTGAAACGTTTTTATATTTGTAAGACCTAAAGTGTGTGGACAGCCTTTCAAACATGGCTAATCAGCACAGGATATCAAGCTAATAGCAATGCGGCCTCCCTAGACGAAAACCAATTGGAGAACGGGTCATACACAGTGTTGTTAGAGTTGTAAAGTCACGGGAACATCTTCAAACAAGTCCTCCCTGCTCGACCCACCACAGGCTACTGTTATTATAAGGATAAAACAACAGGAGATGTAATAGCTCAGACAGGAAGCCATAGGCCATCCAAGATGACAGAACAGGGCCACAGAGAGACACAGTCTGTGCACACTCAGCTTTTCTATGTCACTAATAAGTTCTAAGCTGTCACAGGAAGTATCTTCAGTTCAAGAATCTTGGAAATAGTTTTTTTTTTTTTTTTTTTTTTTTTGCAGTGCCATGAATTATCTGAATCACTACCTGCCAGACTGATGGAGGAGGTTGCAGATAACAGAAAATCACCGCCAAATTTTATAGCAGTAACTGTAAAGTTTGGCGAAAGATAGTCAGGTTCTGTTTCGTGGGTTATATTGATACCCTTGTTTCTGGCGAGGAGACAATTTAATGGTGGAGTATGAGAACTTTACACCTACAACTTTGCAGCTTGGAGCATATTGGCAATGGTGTGTTATTTATACCAATAACACCTTGTAGGAAATGATTTTGCTAATAACTTTTTAGTATGCAAACTCATCCTATTGAAAGTATAATGAATTGAAAAAACTCCCAGCCAGGTCTCATTTCCCCAACACTTGCAACTCTCATAAATTAGTTGAATGAAAGAAAATGAAAGTCTGCATGCTTCAAAATCTTGTTGCATCTCATCCTAAATATTATCTGAACACTGAGCATTTCAACATCCCAGGAGACAAACCAACAAGAACACCGTATGACATAAATAATTGCAAAAATTAAACATTTATTTTGCACGCATCCAATAAAAATAAAATGTTAATATGATTGAATCAGATAAAACAAAACATATACCTTAACTGTATACTTTTTACTTTTTTTTTTAAAAGTACACTGGTGATTATCTGCTCATTATATTAGTTTTTGCACCTATAGGAATTTTTAGGAAATAAATAACATTTTAGAGCTCTGAATTCAACCCTAAACAACTGACAAAGTATAATGAATTGGAAAACCAACTGTGAGTCAGATCGCTTTACCTCAGCACTTGCAACTCTTACAAATGAGCTTGTGGTGTGATGGTATGATGTTTTTACACCAATAAAATATTTTAGAAAACAAATAACATATTATTATGCATAGAGAAATCAACATTACAAACCTTAAAAGTGGAAAGAATTGGAAAACTGACTATGAGCTAGGTCTCATTACATCAGCACTTGCAACTTTTATGAATTTACTTGTGGCCGAATGAACCCAGATGCCTGCACGCTTCAAAATGAAGATTATATACTGCTCAAAAAAATAAAGGGAACACTAAAAGAACACATCCTAGATCTAAATGAATAAAATATTTAAAAGATATATTCAGTTGAAAATCTTTATTTAGTAGACAGTGGAATGCATTGAGAACAAAATAACATATAAATTATTAAAATGTAAATCAAAATTATCATCCCATGAAGGTCTGGAAGTTACATTGTGTTGTTTAAGCGTTCCTTTTATTTTTTTGAGCAGTGTATAATATAACATTTAAATATTATCCAGAAATAACCGTGGCAGAATAAATATCAATTAGCTTTTAACCTGTTTTCTTATATGAAAGTTGAGATCCGTTTATGGTTTTAATGCATGTCCACAAGTATGAAGAAGTACAATGAAAGGCTTTCACAGTCAGCTGTTATATCACCCACTGAGGAGAACCATGCTCCTGCAGATCAAAACCCTATTGTCCAAACCACTAAGTCACCGCTGCTCTTAACAAGTTCAGCTGCTGCTAAGGCGTCCACATACTTCAGGTAACAATTTCAAGTTAATTTTCGTTCAAATAGAAAAATCTATTTAAAGTTTACTTCTATTCTGAGTGACCCAACCAAAACTGTTGAGTTGTATTGCTACATCGTCATGTGATTTTCATTTCTTTAGTTTGGTGTCAGGTGATCGTATTTCGGAGCCAACACACAAATGGAACTGTCCACTTCCTTTGGAATGAAGCCCATTGGAAGTGATCCAATAGCATGACATCATCCATAAGCAAAAGGATTCAGTATTCCGGTCATCTATCATTTGCAAATGCTAAGGGCTTAGCCTTTGTGTATGAACCTGAGAGCGTGTATGTGTTAATTAAGTGCATTTTAATGTGATTTTGTACGTCGTTATAAATATCTTGTGTTAGTGTGGATCCAGAATTTCAAGTCATCCATGCACATCACTGTCGGGCGGAACGCCAAAAGAGATTTACTTCTGTTTTCCATTAGTCTATTGAATCGTTATATTTTTTCCCGTAAACTATGTTTTATGTCTCAACGTTTTTCCTCTGACCATGATGGAGGCAGCAAAATATGAAACCTACCTAGCACTATTCAGTAAGAGTGATGGAATGAGTGTCTTCTCTCTGCTTCCTCTTCTCTCACCGTCCTACTGGGATGTAGAACAAGTGGACATTTTCTCCTGAAAACACAGACATGGCATTCAAGAATTAGGAAGGCATGAGTGTGAGACAACACTGATCACTGTGTATCAAGCTTCCAATTTGAGGTAGGCATCAAACGATCTGCCAGTCATCACACTTCTCCAATACCCAATGGACCACTAGAGTTTACAGTTTTCTCCTCTTTGTCTCGTGACCGGGTGTCGTCTCGGCATAGGGGTGTGTGAGTAGGTGTGGCAGCATGCAAAAGCGTTTTAGTTTCTGACACCATGGCATAACACTCTGAATTGATCCACAGGATGGAGGATTAAACTGAGAAGGTTTACAGTCAAAACATTTCTGCTGTGTCTGATTTCAAATTCAACATACCCATTTATTATAATTATAGAGTGAGGTATATTTACCTCACGTACCATATAGATGGACTTTGGTACGTGTGTTTTTGTTAGGCCCCTGTTGGTTATCTGTTCTCTATTCATCTGAAGCATCATCAAACAGGTATAATTTGGGTGCTGTAATGTTTATTGTCAGTTTTGCAGTGACACTGATCTGGTGAGGGAGTTTTAAGTGCAGCAGTGCTGCTGCAGTGACACTGCTGGGATAGGAATAATGCACCAACCAAATAATACCGGCTCTGTGATGGTACTATTGGGCCCCTGATGATTAGAGAACAGAGTTCAAACTCAAGTAATTTATTTATATAGCACTTTTTACAACAGTATATTGTCACAGGGAGCTTTACAGTGTTATGAGCCTGAACTCCCATAGAGCAAGCCGAAGCAACCATGCCATGAAAAAAACTCCCTGATATGTTGAGTATAGCAGAGTAAAGGGGACTAATACAATATGTACTGAATGTACTGTGATGGAATACAGGGCTACGGTGATGGACTTTGTCAAATGGTGCGAGCTGAACCATTTATAGCTTAATGTGACAAAGACAAAGGAGCTGGTAGTGGATCTGAGATAAAACGAGGCACCGGTGTCCATCAACGGGGTCAGTGTGGACACTGTCGAGGACTACAAATACCTGGGAGTGTACAAAGATGTAGGAGCCACAAATAAGATCCTGATTTTTTGGTCAAATTCATTTATTTTTTTATTTTGTGAGTGTACGCCCTCTACAGGTGATGGATGCTACCCTATAAATTGGGAAAGGAAAGGCATCAACACCATCATTGACATCAGGTAGCTTGTGACAAGGCCTGCTGCTATTGGAGCCCATCCGGCATGTCCAACAGCTATTAATGGAATACTTACAATTATACAGACTTTATTTCATATGCCACATCTTTTTTTTTATTTGTAATAAACATACCAACAACTTTCTGCAAAACTCCAAGTTTTCTTGAAACCAAATGCGAGACTTTGAATGAATCGGTCTTCTATTTGAAAAGCCGAGTGGTTACAGGAAAAATCTAAATTGCTATTAATCTTTATTACAGGTGAATGTTTAAAGCTGCCAGGCTCTACAGTAGGCCTACCGCACCTCTAATGGTGCCCGCTTGGGTTCGTCAGCTGGGGACAACCGTTCTCAGATGTTTTGCCCCTTAACCCAGAACATATCCCGGTGGCAGGGCAGTGAACAAGGACGTTGCCAGTCACAGATGGCCAAGTCTAAAATTGTAGGACTACAAAGTCCATCTTTACGGTACGTGACTGATAATGCGGACAACGAAAAGGAGGTGCTTACAAACTTTTGACTGGTATTGTTCATTTACCTGAAAGTGTGACGACATTGCAGTCACTTGGTGTCCGCATTATCCTTCCTCGTTCCTTTGGTCCTTTGTACACAACACAGATCTGTAGTTTCCACTCAGGACACGTCCAGGGATGCTGCATCAAGGACAGCACACTGTATTCATGATCCATTGTAAGATCTGTTCATAGGTCTTCCAGAAAGTAGCTTTAGTCTGTTCTTCGCACAGCTTACACACTGGTTTATGGTTCCTGAATACTGTGGCCTTCCACTTGTATATTAAAGGCATAACATCTTGACCATCTTCTCCAACCCTGGTTTTGGGTTCGGCTGCCCTGGTATAACATGTCTGTTGTGGACCTTCCTGTGTGGTGAGACAGTAAAGTACTCTGAAGTAGTATTATCTCTTCATTGTACTGTTATGAAATCATAATATCCCATGACGCTTTAGAGACACCAAGCCAAAAAAGTTCGTTATTTCACCAACTGTTTCTCAAAATGTTCGAACTTTAAAACTCGCTTTAATTCAAGGCGGTTAAAAGTTAACGTTTTTTTTTGCTGGTGAACTACAGAAGACGTACAAATCGTTCTTTAAGAGGTAGAAATGCGTTATAGTTAGGAACGCGAGCAGCATTCAACCACTAACGGCGTGTCTTTACGTTGTAGTCGCCGCCGCCGCCGCCATGTTAGTTACGCAATTATGTGGCGTTCCGGTTTAAACTGGATTTTTAATCATGTTCAGAACCCAAAACGTTTTTTCGTCGATTTCTCCCGTGAAAAACGGGAATTTCTAAAATTCATATATTGTTTAAGATATTTAAGCCTCGTTGTTACGTTAGTTGTAATATTTTTGTGGTTTAACATTTTTGAAGAATCCACAAAAACCCGCCGCAAGAACCCACCTGACTGTGGCGTTGATTCCTGACGTGACGTAACAGGTACAGGCAGCTTTAGCTAGTTCTGGTCCTTCAATCTGATTGGCTGAGATGTCTGCCCATTATTCACAATAATGCATGCTCACTGTTGCCTACTATGGCATACAATTGGGGCCAAAATTTTCTTAGTTCCATGGCATGCAATCAGGGCCAAAACCATCTTAGTTTTAACGCCTGTACACGTAAAAATATTACATGTCCAGACATAATATTTTTACGTGTACAAAGGGAAAAATATGATGCGTTAACACCTCTTCACACCTTATATTCCAGTTTAGAAGACAATACTAACATACGTGTCTCATGAATACTGGAATATTCATCACGGTCCCTAATTAACATGCATATTACAATTCACTGATTGGCCATAAGATGTGAAGAGTCGTTATATTTTGTGGTCTGTACATGTACATATTTTGTCAAGATACATAATATTCCAATATTCATAAGACACTTATGTTACAACGTACTGCCTACTAAGCATGCCACACAAATACGTTGTAACATACG
Organism: Xyliphius kryptos; assembly: GCA_025769995.1. Classification (NCBI taxonomy): domain Eukaryota; kingdom Metazoa; phylum Chordata; class Actinopteri; order Siluriformes; family Aspredinidae; genus Xyliphius; species Xyliphius kryptos. The sequence continues at coordinate 9,128 of JAOUQT010171711.1, forward strand.
AACATTCTTATATATTTAAATTATAGTTTGCTAATTGGCTATAATGTGTGAAGAGGCATTAAAGCGTCATATTTTGACGTCTGTACATGTACATATTTTTGTGTTACAGGCAGAAGACTTTCTTAGTCAAGTCTTCAGCAAAGAACGTAGCTATTGGCTGTCCTAAAAGTCGCTAGCCGTCACTAAATGACATCATCACCCAATTTGCATAATAGTCAATTTGGGGGGGGGGGGAGTGAGGTCACATTTTAAAAAATGAATTCAAAATAAAATAATAGCTGCATTTCTCTTCCACAGCCAAATTCCAATAGTGTATTAATGGATCTGGTGGCCTACAGAGATCATTGAGAAGTACACTGAACTGTTAATGAATTCAGCTGGAGGAAAATTATTGACAGGCCATGTTGTTACAATGCTTGCTACCTTCAGGATATCGGACAATTATAGTGTTTAAAGAAAACACATGTTCAGCACTAACACTTAACATTTCTTGTGACCTTCCTATGCTGTGCTTTAATGCCATTTGTCTTTAACTAATGTTTTAACATCAGTATATGGTAGAAAGCAAAGTCCATGAATCCACTTAACACTATATTAGGGCTGTGTTGGGTGTTCCCCTTGCCCATCCAGTGAATAAATGTTTTGGGTGCCGAGCAAATACACCCATACAAACACGCCCAATAATACAAGGGAAATTTTGAGCAGCCAATTGACCTTGAATGCATCGTTTTGGACTATGGGAGGAAACCCAGATGAAAATGGAGAACGTGGAAACTCCACACTGATTGGGATTTGAACCTGTAAACCTAGCATTGAGAGACAGTTGTGCTAACCACCATGCCACCCACCCGCAATGATTTCAGTAGTGCAAATATGTGCATTTTGTGTACAATGGAATGACTGACAAGTGGCCGCAGAACTGATGTTGGGGAGCATGGCAGACTGAGTGAAGCATGGTGTGGCCTCCAGTGTAGGTGCAGACCGTCTGAGTGATGACATTGCCTTTGAAATATGGCTTATATAATAAATAATAAAATTCCCAAGGAGAATGAAAGATCTATTTGAGCAGCACAAGGTAAGAAAGTCATTTTAAAGAAATCAGGCTGCCCATGCTGGTTGATTGACTGAAATGACTAGTACAGGTTGCAAATCAGCAATCAAACAAAACTCAGGGTAATAAAATGCTGCTCATGTAGTTCTACGAACACAATCGGCTATAAAAAAAAAAAACTGAAAGAAAACACATATGCACTTTAAAGTCATATTTTCTCTTATGTCAGATGGGATCAGCAATATGTCATATTGATTTGTGCAGGGCGGCATGGTGGTGGAGTGGTTAACACACCCGCCTTTTAGCGCTGGGAATCCAGGATTGAGTCCTAATCTGAATGACATTTACAGGTTTTCATTTACAGGCAATGGATGGACTGGCACCCTGTCCTGGGAGTATCCGCCCAGCGCCATGAAATGTAGTCCCCTGGTGGGCATAGGGAACCCCTCCGCTTTTTTATGCTGAAGAAAATGGAATGAGTCCAAAAACATGGATTCAAGGTGAATTGACTGCTTTAAATTGCCCCTACATGATGTGTTTTTGTGTGAATTAGTGTTTGACCAGCAATAACTTGGCGCCCTGTCCTGGGTGTATTCAACCAGTGCCTTAAAACATAGTCCCCTGGTGGGCATAGGGAACCCCTCCACTTTTTTATGCTGGAATTAGTGTTTGACCAGCAATAGCATCCTCCCCTGAATGGGCAAAGGGAATCCGACCGCAAACCTAATATATGATTAAGTAAAAGTTAATTACTGAATTAATACTTATTTTTGTAATGATGGAGCATCATGGTTTGTGATTATATACTTTATCGCAAATTCCTAAAGTCGCTCAAACTGCAGTGCTTTCACTCCCCATTACAGAAAGTGAACTGTTGCAATGACACTCCAGTTAATGATATATTTAACAGATGAGTGAGCTGTCAGATGAAGCCACCGGGTTGAAGAGCATGGCAATCAGACAGCACACAGAGAAACCTGGCTACGAAGACCAAAAATACAAATAGAGCTCAAGAAAAAGAAAAAAGGCTGAGTCAATGGCTCGCTCCTGTGTAATTGAGGAGGGCTGAAACAATCGATTTCAATCTTTCCCTTGCCAGAAGACTTGACAGCTCTCTGATAGCTGTAATGGTGTATAGGCACAGGCATGTGACCTTCTCATGTACCATCATGGATTATAGGTGGAATAGTTAAAAGCCAATAGCATTACAGGTTTCCGTGAATATTAGCTGGGTTTCTGTTTATATACGGTGGCTGTGATTTACACAAAAATCTAAATGCCAAAAAAAAAAAAAACATTTTAATAGATATAACAAAAGTAAAAAACAGGACACATTAATAAATCAATTCACCTCATTTCAAAACAAACATTTAATAAACTCAGCAAAAGAAAATGGCATTCAGTAAATAAATTACAAGCAGCAATTTTAAAATATGATCTTAATATTCCATATAGTGTAAACCACACTGCAGTCATCAAAGTGCATCCATCACCACCTGAGTGAGCAGACGAGCACAAATCAACCAGAACAAGCTCTGACAGGCAGATTACCCGAAGTGCTATACATTCAGTCTTCTACGCCAGGAATGTCCAGTTCTCATTAAGGTTGATCTGAGATATAATGTTGAGAAAAATACTGATCTGAAACTGACGATCTTCATAAGAACATTTTATAAAACGCAAGCTAAGCAAGAGCTTCTGTTCTACAGCTTGTTTATATTCTGGTGACCCACACGGTAAGAAGTTTTACTTTTAGTGTATGCCTTTTAGTGCTGGGTGGAGTTTCTATGTTCTCCCTTTGTGGGTTGTCCTCTCACAGTCCCTGTCCTGGGGATATCTGCCCAGTGCCCCACGACATTCTACCAGAGATGGACAAAGGGCGAACCCCCCCACCCCAATATGACCCTAGTAGAAGACTAAGCTGAAGATAATAATAATTATACAGATTAACACATGGACCAAACTATTTCTATTAGATCCATTATGTCATTACAGTAAAAACTCAAAAAGTAAGACCTTTGGAATAAAAAAAAAAAACTGAGCAATAAATTACAGTGTGCTTAATGTTTTAACAAAAAACGTGCATAGTCATATGTGTTGGGTCAAAGCTAAAATAGATGACGTCTATGGTTTCACCTCAACTAATGCATTTATATAAATAGTTATCTGATCAGCCAAACATGCAGCTTTGTCAAGATGATGTTACACTAACCGTCATTCAGAATAATATGGATTCAGTCATTTTGAATGTGGCATGATCATTGTCAGATGAGCTGGTTTCCATCACCGACAGTATTCTGGGATGTACATAAGTTCCACCACAGCTTAAGACGAATAGGCTACAGCAGTAAAACTGTGTGTAAGCACAGTAGGCAAAATATATCCTTTGATCATGTATTCTTAATTTCTAATAAAGTGCCTTATATTGAAATGTTACCCTGAGAGGTTATTTTAAGCGAAACTTTATTATTCTTGAGGGGAAAAATGCTTTAAATTATAAAGTTATAAAATATTGACTAAAGGTTTGCAGGAAATATGTGCCTGTCAAACGCATGCCTGTCAAATGAAAGTGTCACATCCACTCAGGTACAGATAGCAGTCATGTGGTACTACTATGAGTCACAATATGACAATCAGTATCAGATCAGTACATGCCTAGTTGGTGCCAATAAAATCCCTCCATCTCTTGCATGATTCTGTCTTTGGTCATTTTTACCTGAACATCACTTCACAGCCTGAAGATTTTCCTTCACAAAGTTCAGTCAAGATCAATTATTCCGTTTAATGCTCAGCTCACTAAATCCTCACTAAACTACACCTCCAAGTAATGATACCGAGACAGATGGTTAGGTTCTTGACCATTTCAAATATTTAACAGTGTGTGGAAAACACGTTTAAAGCTACTTGGTAGAATAACAGAGCCAAAGAGATTAATCCTAATAATCTCTTATTTTAATATCATGGATTAGAACATTAACCAAATTAACCAATGAGAAAAAATGAATTTGACTTTAAACATCTTAAAAGTCAACCGCCACATGTGTAAACTGACATATTTAGAGATTTTCAGGTTCAATTTCCAGTTAAGGAACCGTTTTTAAGAAGTCAATTGGCAGCTTTACGCACAAAAATCATTTAATCGATACAAAAATCACTCTCTTCGAAAGCCATGCATATTTTGAAATGTGTAAAATGAAGTGTGTGGAAAGCACTCTGTCAAAAGAGCGTAATCCTAATGAAATCTTATTTAAAGATCATGGATTATGCAAATTAACCATTAAAAAATGATAAATTGACACCTATGACACTAAACATGTTAGTCAATCACATCTCGAACAGTCCCTAAGACATTTTCAGGTTTGATTCTCAATTAAAGGACTGTATGTGGAGGGAACATGTAAATCAGCTGCTTTACATGCAAAAAAAATCCTTAATTTCGATAGAAAAATCACTTTTAGAAATCTATGCACATTTCCAGATTTGTAAAATAAAGTGTGTGGAAAGCACTCGGCAATGAACAAGTTTAAAGTCACATGGTAAACTAAATCAATCCCTTATTCGATTGTGATGGGTTAGGACATTATGCAAATTCACCAGTAATAAAAATAAATAATTTGATCCTGAACATCTTAATGGTCAATCATCAAAAGGTGTAGCTCACGTATTTTGGCATTTTGAGGCTTATTTCTTAATTAAGTTCTTAGTATGCTGGAAAAAGTAAATTGGCAGCTTTACGTGCAAAAATCTTGCATATTTTTTAAATGCGTAAAGTAAAAAAAAAAAATTATAAAGTTTGAACTCATTGTGGAATGAATGAGGTTAAATGTGAATAAGGCAACAGTGTGTACTTCTTTTCTCTCTCTCTCTCTCTCTCTTACACACACACATGCGCGTGCACGCGTGCACACAAACACGTACATGTAAACATAATTAGTGCCTATTGAGTTGTGGTCGGCGGCGACCCAGCTGCAGGCACTCCAACCTTCAAGCATCAGAATGTCGATCAGGAGGAGAATCTTCAGCATTTAAATAAAACCCCATAACGAGCAGCACTCACTCAGAAACTCTGCATACAGTGTGTTACATGGATCAGTGTGAGATAAAACATATTGCGTGAAATGGACAAAACATAGGTTAGTTTGCCCGTATAGTGCTGGGTAGATTAGTAGCTTAGTACCGTTAGTGTGCTACATCATGTAGCACTGGAGTGCTAGCTGAATTTGATACAACTATGCAAACACCACTGTGCAAGCTGAACTTCACACCCTGGGTGCCAGCAATACCGTTTTTTTTGCTGAAAGGGCAGACTCTGAATGCTACGAAAACTTTGCAGAGGGACTCGTTGTATAGCCTGCAATATGTTATCTGCTGTTCATTAGTTGTTTAAATACTGCACTTGAAATAATGCACCCTTTTGGTACCCTTTTAAGGAGAAGGCTACACAATAGACCTTAACCGGAGAGTCGGCCCAACCGCCGGCAGAGATTCACTGTGGTTCACTCAATCACTCGTCTCAGAAGCAATGGAGAATCTGCAAAGGACCTGAAACAGAAAAGCAAGGGTCCAGGAAATTAAAAGAAAATAAAAAAATCTCGGTGGCTTTGTGGTCAGCCAACCGCCTTCAAGTGCTGGGGATCGAGGGTGGAATCCCAATCTGGGTAGAGTTTCCATGTACCATGTCCACGTGGGTTTCCTCCAGGTACTCCGGTTTCCTCCAACAGCCCCAAAACATGGATTCAAGGTGAATTACACTATATATAGTGTGTGTATGAATGAGTTTGGGGTCAATGATGGATTAATTTAATGCCCGCCTAGGGCATTAAATGTTCTCCCTTGGATGGGAATGGGGAACCTCCCAACCATGATCAAGCGGATGATGGATAAAATAAAAATCAGGCGAAAAACCTTTTCAAGTGTCAGATAATCTTTAGTTTTTAGGAAAAGAATGGTATATGTTTAAAAAACAGGTAGTTTGCTCCTTAAATTTGATTGGCTGAGCAGTTTGTCCAGCCTTGACATTTAATTCATCCATTACTTACCGTTTAATCCTATACAAGGGGCGGGGGAGTTTTGGGCACTGGGTAGATACACCCAGGACAGGGCACCAATCGATCGCTGGGCACACACACAGACTATAAGGGGCAATATAGAGCAGCCAAGTTACCTTGAATCCATGTTTTTTGGACTGTGGGAGGAAACCGGAGAAAACCCACGTGGACATGTGGAGAACATAGAACCTCCACCCAGATATGGATTTGAACCTGGATTCCAAACGCAGAGAGATGGACAAGCTAAAGACGGTCACCATGACAACCCTAAAATATTTACTAAATATAAAGCTTAAATACTCTTTAATTAAACATGTTTAAAATGTGTAAAAAAATATTAGATTTACATTTGTGCACACAATATTACATACTGTTTCATGTCACTTGGGGTATGGGTTTAGTATTCATGATTACCTGCTCAGGTGTTGGGGGAAGTTGCTCTGCACTGGTGTCGGTTGGCTGCTGCTTGGGCTTGTGAGCATAGCGCTATAAATGTTGGAAGCAACTACTAGAATACAGAGCAAAATTGGGCCAATGATGGCCCCCTCCAAGCCCAAATAGTATGCTCCACCAGCCACAGCCAGGCCAGTCAGATAAGGATGACCACCCCTAGGTAATCAAAGAAACACACGGTCACATTAAGAGCAGGGGCCATCAATATACATGCACACAAATCATTCATCATTTCACAGTAACTCTCATTACAGCAGATGGATCAATTGACAGAGAGAGAGAGATAGAGAGCTTGATGACGTTAAGATCTCTTCGTTCCAGCATTAAAATATTATGCATTAATTTATTGGAGATCCAATGCATCCGCCGTTCTGTTATTTACTACGTATTATAAAACATCAATTGAAAGTCAGTCACTCAAACAAGGAGAGGACAATCATCCACACAGAATACCCTGAGATATCAGAATAGATGGCCGTGTCAACAAAGTAGGTTGGCAGGAGGTGGCAGAGAAGCAGCAGCAGCGCTTTGACGCCCTCGCCTTGTGCCAGCCACAGATCCAGCACAGCAGGAAGGGCCGCCCAGTATGTCCCCAAGAATGGCACCGCGCCAAGAATAGCTGCCATTGCTGCAAAAATAGAGCTTTTATTTAATCAAGAGGAAGTCGTTGGAAATATTTTCTTTAAAAAAACTTTGAAACATTATTAAAAAATAGCAAAAATATATATTTTGATTTTAAAATGAGCCATGAATCTTTACCGTTGGTATATTTCAATGTTTTAAAGATTAAAGTGATCCATTCTGCCTAACTTGTAAAACCCACACTGGACTGGCTCCTGTCTACCTTGCGCAGCTCTTACATTCATATACCGCAGGTCAGGTATTTGATACGGGGCTCTTGGCGGTCCCAAAGTTCAGGTCGATCACTGTAGATCTTACAGTTGTGGACCGCACCACCTCAAGCATTATAGACCAGCTCTTCGCGCTCCTCTTTCGAAACTCAACTCAAAGCCCATCTATTTAGCCAATACTTCCACTCACCCTTCTTTGTCATGGAAATGTTTTCCCCATCATCATAAAGTGTTCTCGGGTCTTATAAAGGCACCATGTAAGCCAAACTTATTAATATTAGTGTTTATACACTGAGGAGTTTGTCTTACACATTTAACTCATCCATGGAGTGAAACACACACATATACACACACGAATGAAGTGAGCACACATGTCTGGTGTGGTGCAATGGAGTTTAAATGCCTTGTCCAAGGGCACTTCAGCTCTAGTACTTTGTGAGACCTGGGAATCAAACCTGGGACCTTCAGGTCACAAGGCTGATTCCCTAACAAAGCCTACAACTGTAAACTCTTAATTAAATATCATGGAATAATTAAAATACAAATAATTAACCTTTCTTGCCTAGAGCTAAAGTATGGGATTCTATTTTTAGTCCTAATTTAAAATATCATGCAAAATAGTGTCGATTTTCACAGTAAATAATAACAATATTGACAAACCTATGCTTAAATCAGTAATGATACATGGATATTTTCTCCTACTGTGTGGGTCTGTCTGAGTTATGATGGCAAAAGTAATCAGGGAATTAACAGATTACTGCACATCCATTTCAGAGCAGGCTTGTGATTACATTTAGAACATGTAACTAGAGAAAAAAATGGAAACATTAAAACACAAATGAACTCAAAAGATCGGAACCCTCAACATCTATCCAGTAAATCACAGAGTATTGTCTGTTGGATGTTCATTAATTGCACTTGTCGTTAATTCTGCTAATTAAGAAAATGGCCTTAAATCGATACAGAAGGAAAATGTAATTGACGTTAAATCCCATCCTTGTAATTAATAGCAACCACTCATGCAGTCTGACGTGAAGTAGTTTGGAAGGATTTTATTTGATCAGCAACTTATTTTAAAGTCGTTATTTAAATGAGTTTTCTTCTTCTTTTACATTAATGACAATTCGGCTGTGTGCTCTGCAATATTAATGAGTTCGGTGGTTTAGGAGCTGTAAGTCGTCTGTATTCAATTAGAGACACAAAGGTTTTTCAGTTGTGCATCTTGGTGCCTTGTTGCTTTTACTCCAGCACATTCACCTCTCAGTGCTTGGGATCCAGGTACGAATGCCGATCTGGGTGGAGATTCCATTTTCTCTGCAGGTCTCCAGTTTCATCCCACAGTCAATTTAATAAATTGGCTTCTCTGAATTGCCTCTGTACAGTGTGTGTCTGTAAGTGAGTGAGTGTGCCCAGGGATGGATTGAAGCCCTGTCCTACGTGTATCTGCCCAGCGCACGAAACATTCTCCCATGGAATGGCATAAGGAACCCTCCCCCCATGACCCTTATATAGGATTACACAGAAGATGATGTTGCAATTGAAAATTATATAATCAAATAAATTATGCATACATTATCTTCCGCTTATTCCTTTATGAGGGTCGTGGGGGGGGGGTTCCCCATGCCCATCCAGGGGAGAACGTATCGGGCGCCAATCCATCGCTGGGTACACACTCACTCACACAGCATCACACACACTATACAGGGCAATTTAGAGCATTCAATTTACCTTCATGTTTTTGAAATGTGGGAGGAAACCGGAGAAC